>CM070502.1:27509898-27796575 GCA_036346375.1 Guadua angustifolia
ATGTAAATAAATATATTAATAAGAATACATAATCGTTCATTAAATTCTAATTACCACATCCGTCCGTCGATTGTATACCATTTTTCACAACACTGAGCTGGGTAAGTTGGGCGAAGATGACACCCCTAAAACTATTTTTTTAAATAGTACATTTTAAAATAGAGTTAATTGGATATATGCTACTGCAGAAACCTCTTATTCGAGATTTGCTATTGTTCCTTTGCTTTTTCGAAATATGCCATTATGAAACCGTGCTTATTCGAAATATGCCACCGCTCGCGACACGTGTCCCTTCTGGTCAAACCGAGCGCAAGACTCAGGCGATTCGGACGTTTTTGCCCCTGCGTACTTCTGAATTTCTATATTTAATTTAAGGCTAAAATGGTATTAATATTTTATGAAATTTTTTATCAAGATCTGAAATAGTATTATTAATCTTATATAAAGTTTTGAAAATTTTATCTTTTATATTTAAATTTTAAAAACTGACATTGCTATTTTCCTATTTTGAACTTTATTTGTTTTCTGTTTTTGAATTTCCAAAAGTTTCAAATGTAAGTTTTAATTTTTATATTTTTATCAGAGGTAGATGAGGATCTCGGGTCACCAAGATAAAAATTTTAGCTTTAGATCTTCTTTGGAGATTTCTACAAAATTCTGACAAGACTTTGATGCGGAGGGGCAAAATCGTCCGAATTGCGCTCGGTTTGACCGGACGGGACACGTGTCGCAAGCAATGGCATATTTCGAATAAGCACGGTTTCATAATGGCATATTTGGAAACCATGGGTTGAGAAACTATGCATTAGCTTATTGCTCTCTCTCTCCTTTAGACACTGCTCATGGAAACTATGGGTTGGGACTGCCCTTAGTTTCATCGTTGGCCACTCTGCTCTCTTCTTCGGTATTTTTGTCGACATTGAGTGGGTGCGAGGCCCATTAATTTTCAAAAGTAATTTTAGTTTTTTTAAGTTTCTTCTGTTTTCATTTCTAGATTAAATTTCTAGTTTTGTTCTATATAGCAAAAATACAAAGTGCAAATTATTCTTACTAGAGGCAACGCATGAAATAATTTAGAGATTTGAGGACTGAGGATTTAAAATATATTATACACATTTCCTCTTCATTTTTAATGTTTTCATGCTACAATTGAAAACTCACGATTCATCGTTACAAATTAACATAACGCTGATAGATTTGCGAATTAGGGATTTTTGATTAGAGAATCAGAATAAAATTCACTTGTGTGGTTGCCAATACAAGATACTCAGCTGATGTCGATTGTTTTAGCACCACTTTCTACACTGTCGGGTATTTCCATCTTGACTCGCCGGTCGCTGCGCCCACAAGGGTGCCCTACAACACGCTGCATCATGCTCCTTGCTCCACCATAGCTGGTGTCACACCCTCTATATTCAAATCGGTGCTCACTGCGACCATAGGAGCTAGAACTACCTTGTGCCGCTCCTTGTACCGCCACTTGCCCTACAGTCTCCGCCTGTTCGCTAGTGCCGGTGGCTGCTCAGTGCTTGTCTGCTGCCTTGCTCTTTGCCAGCTTGCTCTTGCCTAGTGGCCTTCATTCATTGTTGTCGGGCTGTCACCTGTTGCCTGCACGGCCGTGCGGAATGGAGAGGCAGAGGGAGTTGGGTGTTGGGCTTAAAAAATAGAGGAAGACTGAACCTCGAGCGATTGGACCGTGTAAAGAAAATTATGAGAAAGAGTGGTGAGATGGACTGAAATAGACTTTGAGGTAGCACACTTATTGAGTATATACACTTAATTTACTTATTAAATACTAGATTTTTTTGTCAATTTTTTGGATGTACCACTAACACGGCGAGGGTGGAAGAGCGCGACTGCGCCCGTATATACACGTAGAGCGAGCGAGGCCGCTGCACGGCAGCAGCAAGGCCAGCGAGAGCGACCGAGCTAGCTAGCTGGGCAGTTGGTTAATGGAGGGCGACGAGTTCTCCTTCCCCACGCCGGCGGAGGCGGACGAGCACCTCCGCGACCTCCCGTTCCCCTGGCACTCGGCCGGCACTACCTCCGCTATATGGCCCTTCTCCACCCCCAGCACTACGACCCTGCCCACCAGCACAGCCACGGTGGACGAAGCGTCGACGACGTCGCCGGCGTCAAGACTGGTACGGCGGCACGCCGAGGCCGAGGATGAGCAGGACCAGGAGCGCACCGCCGCCGCCGAGGAGCGGATGGACCTCCTGTGGGAGGACTTCAACGACAAGGATCTCCTGCGGCGCGTACACTCCAGGACCGCCTCCGCTGCTGACCATCACGCGGGGGTGCCGTGGCCTGGGTCGGCTGACGGGCGCTCGCTGTCGTCGTCATCGGACGCCGAGTCCAAGGAGACGTCGACGTCCGGGCCCCAGCGGCACGGGTGCGCGCCGAGGATACTGAGGGCGTCGTCGCGAGCGGGCGGCGTTGGGCAGTTCTACGACACCCACCGCCGGAGCCGGAGGACCACGGGCTGGACGCTGCTGCTGAGCCTCTTCCGGAGGCTGTTCGCCGTCGAAAGGACGATGACGACGTCCCACTCCCGACGCCACGGTATCCACGCACCATGATTGCCGCCGTCGATGCATGGCAATTAATTGCTTAATTCCGAGAGGCCAGTTAACTCTTTTTTAGCGACATGGTTAATTACATTATTCTTTGTAAAAAGCCACAGTAAATATTATTCCCCAGCACAAATAGTCTCTGTTTTGGACATAGATATTATGGAACTTTCAAAATTTTGATTATCAATATATTTTTAAATATTTAAATTGAATACATGAAAATCATATACATAGATACATCTCAATAAATACTTTTATAATATTATAACTTTATTGGATTGTATGAATATATGATAAAAAATTAGTGATTAAAATTTTATTTTAGAGATCATATCGACATCTAAAACGATGGCTATTCGTAAAAGATATCTTCTCTCTATCCACCGCGTAATAAAGTGGTGGCGCATTTTGTCTTGAGATGGTAGCTCAACTAAGGAATAAAAACGAGGCTCCGCTCTGCTGCACGCGTTCAGGAAAGAAAACAGGGCAGTAAAAAGGACAGAGGAGCTCCACTACAGAAGTCGAGGGCACAGCGACGGCCAACAACTAAGCTGATTGCAACAGCGGAGCTGCACGTTCAATTCTACCTACGGCTGCGTCACCATCCAGGACCAGGGCTCTCCAATCAACTGCAATCAAGACGACGCTGGCTAGTACTAGTTGGCTGCGATAAGTCAGCAGCAACCTTACGAGCGTTACGCACGCATCCGACCTTGGGAGCAAACGATGCTTTGTTTGTCGCGGCTGCCTGTTGCAACAACCGGGTTGATCTGATCGTCTGAACTGAACGTCGACGCTGCTCTAAAATATAACTATGACTGCTCTTTTTATTACAATATATTTCTAGGCATAATAAAATTACAATGCTAAGAAAGTATTTTCCAAGACATAGCTATGCATGTTATTTTTATGTGTTTAATCTAAATTTCATACATATATTGATAGCCAAAGTTTATAATGCTTGATTGCATGCAACCCAAGCGACTTTGTTTTACCGAGTAGTGAGTGGCCAAAGCAGGACACCTGAGGTTGCAGTATACTCCCACCGCTTGGAAATATAATACTTATAATTTGAATAAGGCTTGTATATAAATTTAATGAGACTTTTTCTACTATACACTTATATATTCTCTCACAACAAATATACATTTATTCATTACCATTCACACAAAGTATTATATCTTATCTTTCAAGACAATTAAGTAGAGTATCTAAGTCATTTTCTCTTATACATTTCTTAATTTCATCGCAACCTTAATCTTTATATAAAGTCAAAACATAACTTACATTTCTAAATGGAGTATTAACTACCATGTAATAAACTCATCCTTATATGAAGTGGTGGCAAAAAAAAACTCGTTAATTCAAATTAAGCCCACATTATCTTCGGTAGAAAATCACACTGCAACATTTTCTCATAACTTTGGCATAGACGGACTACTCGGCTGGCAAATGTTCCACTTAATCTCGCACCAAATGATCACCTCACGGTTTAGTAACATAAATTTATGATTGGTATTTCGTGTTTTTCCATTTAATACAAGTTGCATAAATTTTAAAGCAAACGAAGGGGTGAGTAATTACCATCTACCCTTCACTCATGATTTAATCTTTATACACTTTAAAAAAGAAATGCTTAGAAACACCTCTTTAAATTTATTCATAAGTTAAATAGTTAAAGAGAGAGAAAATGTCTACTCCAAAGCTACTGTCGGACATTATTGAAAGGCCTTTCCTGACCCAAAATCACACCGGTGCATAGGGCTGAAAACAAATCAAGTACAGTTGGATAATGACTCTATAATAGTTGTTTTCATATTTTTTTCTTTGATGTGGATAGGAATACGGATAACTCGGATATGAATATGAATAATATCGAATACATGTACAAAGCGAATATGAATTAAAATAAATACGGTCACAAATATTTATTGGAACATGAAAACCATTTAAATTGTACACCCAAAATGAAAAAAATAATGTAACTAATTTATTTGCTCTAAACATTTATGAAGAACATGTAATAACCCAAGATTTGTATTTTTTGTTGAATTATGTTTAAAATAATAAATTATGTATTTATGACTTTTATGCATTTTTAATCATTTATTAAAATATTTTCCTATTAAGGACAGTAGTGTTTAAATTTTTTGAGAAAATTCAAAATTGGATAAAATCTTGAAAATAATTTTTATTATAATATATTTCTAAGCATAAAAAAAGTACAATGTTATAAAAGTATTTTCCAAGACATATCTATACATGCCATTTTTATGTGTTTAATATAAGTTTCATACAGACATCGATAACCAAAGTTTATAATGCTTGACTTGACGTAACCCAAAACGACCTTTTTTATCTACGAGAGAAGTGAGTGGCCAAAGCAGGGGCAACCAAGTTGCAGTATGTAATAAACTCACCCATGTATGAAGTGGTGGCGGGTCCTCGTGAAAAAAAAAAACTCGTTAGGTCAAATTAAGCCCACATTATCTTCTCTAGAAACTCACCCTGCAGCATTTTTCTGATAACTCGGGTGGCAAATATTCCACTTTATCTTCCCACCAATGATCACCTCAGGGACTAGTAACATAAATTTATTCATAAGTTAAATCGTCAAAGAGAGAGAAAAATGTCCGCCTCCAAAGCAACTATCTGACATCATTGAAATGCCCTTCCTGACCCATAATCACACCGGTTATTCTGCTAGTCCAGCAAACCTGAGACTCAAAACAAGATTCACTGAACTCTGTCCTGAAACTGCCCGCTGGACCTCACTACTGACAACACCTCATTTCAAGCTTCCCCGGTTTCTCTTGATCTATACGCACCCTGATTAATTACAGTTCATCTTTAACCGGCTCTGATGCTGTCGCTTCCTCTACCGTGCCATCAGTCTGAGCAGCCTCATCCTCTACAGCAGCCTCGCCAGTTTTGGAGCCCTTGTTCCTGTTGATAAAATCAATGATCTCCCCCGCTGTCATTCCGCCGTCGTATGATAGGAGATTCCCGCCGGCACCGGATGAGTAGAAGTACACGGTTGGGTAGCCCTCAGTTGTGAAATCTGATGGTATATCGTTGGCAGTACCATCCTAGAAATCCCAAGGAGCTGAGGTGAAGAGAAGAAAGCTTTGCCGAAATGCTGAATGAAATAATATCAATATGAGCTTCAGACGCATGAGTTTGATGACCAAGGGATCTCGTGATCTGTGATTGTACCATCTTAAGATTCTTCTAGCATGATATCCAAATATTGGATCTATTCTGTGTAACATTATTATTTTCAATCATATATAGCACTTTGAGCTTTCTCATTATCCTACAGATGCCTGGCATCCTGGGTGCGGACTATGTACTTTATAACATGCATTCCCTGCATGACTAACTAAAACATATCAAAACAATGAAGAAAGAATGTTCAGTCATCATTATAAGATAGATTACCATCTTTGCTATGCCCACATCTTCATCATTCTGCAACGAAACAGCAACTTTGTCCAAGATCGATGATAGCTTCTGACAATGCCCACACCATGGCGCATAAAACTCAAGGAGAACTGCAGAAAGAAGAAGAGAAGTCATTTGCTAACTATATGAACATCACGTAGAACATAGCTTAAATATATATCTAGTAACAGAGTTGACTACATGAACTTGCTATAAGTTCCGAGTATACCGTTCTTGCCAGAGTTGAGAAACACCTCACGAAGACTCTAGGCAACAACAATCTTAACAGGTTGATCATTAACCTCTGGAATTGGCTCTGACCTACCATGCGGTACCAATGTACCATCCTACATGAACAAAAACATGGGTAGACTGAGGCTAACTGACAAAAATCGAATAGAATTATAGAAAGTAACCACCCTTCACAATAATACTGGAACTGCAAAGCAAACATATTTAAGCAGAACAAAGAACTCAGAAAATGTAACGTAGTAAGATAATAGATAGCAGATAAGGACATGGCATCAGTTGAGAAGTAGGCCTTACGGTATACTCCTTCAACCAGGGTAAGATTTGATCAGGCTCCACAGTTGGCTTGACATCCTTAGACTGAGGCTAACTGACAAAAATCCAATAGAATTATAGAAAGTAACCACCCTTCACAAAAATACTGGAACTGCAAAGCAAACATATTTAAGCAGAATAAAGAACTCACAAAATGTAACGTAGTAAGATAATAGATGGCAGATAAGGACATGGCATCAGTTGAGAAGTAGGCCTTACGGTATACTCCTTCAACCAGGGTAAGATTTGATCAGGCTCCACAGTTGGCTTGACATCCTTGGCAGAAGGTGCTTGTATGAAAATGAGGGGCACTTGCGACTGAGCTTCGGCTCAGATGGCTGGCGCGAGTGTCACTCGGCTAGTCCGCCAATGTTCGAGCCTCGCTCGGCGTGGGCACGTGTGAGTCGTGCACAGTGCGTGGTGAGTGCGTGTGTGTACGCATTGTGGCTCGGCTATTGTTTCTCCTCCTTTAGTGAATGTCAGAGCTCTGGCCAATTTCAAAAAAAAAAATGAGGGGCACTTCACTTTCTTTTAGCCCAAAATACTGCAGAGTTTGCATTGGAAACTGACCAGATAAATATCAATATAAGTCTCAAGACAAAGCAGTGTTAAGTTTTTCGAGAAAAGAAGAACAACCTGGAAAGCACCCTGGGAGGCAGTAACATCATCAATCAGAAAACTTATGTTCTGCGCACCATATTGCATTGCAGCTTCATAGAACTGAGCCTGAAAGGCCTCTTCTTTCATCACTGAAGCTCAGGAAAAGCATAGCCTGCGCAACTGGCATGGGTTCAAAGAGATTGACCTTAAAATTCCAATCTTTTTCAAATTTAAAAAGGTTGTACCAAAATCGGGTCAAAACAACAAACTACAATCTGAGCTTGCTCGTGGTGATTTGATGATTAAGATGATCTTCCACATGCCATACCAAGCAAGAACAACAAAGAAACAACCTTCAAATGTGCAAGAACGAGATCTACCACGAATCTTCTCTTTTCAAGCCAAAGACCGGTTTCTTGCAAAAACTTTGGAGATCGTGTTAAACTTGCTTAAATGATTGGAATATGATCTACAAAGGATTCATCCATCAATCATTCATCTTTGACAACACAAGATCAAAAAGAAAAAAATCAAAGAGAAATAAAAAACTTAAGAAAGGAGAGAGATCAAAACTTGAGCAGAATATGAGCACAAATTTAATTTCTATTTCATCTTGAAAGAAATGGTTATAAGCCACACTTTCAAGTGGGAAAAGCTCAAATGAGAATAAGAAAACAAAAAGTCATTCTCTAAGACTTAGGATGAAGGCATACCTCCACCCCTCTATTTATAACACACTAGGAGCAATCTTCACCCTTAGATGACCTTTTTTTGTCCCTCAAGAAATCTCATCAAGGGTTGAGATTCACCCCCTCACTCATACATAGGCTAACCCGCAACCTAGAAATATAACAGACTTTAACCATTTACCACTAATTTAACCATTACTCCACCCGCGAACCCTTGATCTAATGATCCTACTTCGATTGAGTAGGCTTAAGTTATCATATCATCCATCCACTAGTCATTCTGGTTTGCAGCAACTCCTCGATCTTAGTCATCTTTCAGCATCACCTTGACCGTTTGGACCTCAACTTTCCTAGATTAATCCCTGTCTCCTCCGCATCACCATGACATAGCTCCAAAGTCCTGCAATCATTTTAGAGAATAAAAAAAACACATAGTATTGCTCAACATAATATATAAAATGTAATGTACTATGCTAACTAGTCACCAAGGTTATCACGGTGCCCCGGTGAGGTGAGTCGCTTCCGAGGCGCCTGGACGCCTAGGCATCTAAGCGGGTGTAACACCCCAATTTTTGCTTTTCTTGCATTAAAATGGTAATTTGAATTTTTGGGAAATTTCTGGAATTTATTTGGATTTATTTTGAAGTAAGCCATTTGCCAAATTAATTAAATAATAGAAAATTTAAAATAAAATTTTGCTGAAAATATTTTATTTGAGTCACAAATGTCTTAAAATATTTTTGAGAATTTTTCTAGAATTTTTCTGGTATTTTTAATGCCCCGAATGAATTATTTAATTTTCGGGAATTATTTTTAATCGGAAAAGAATTAAAAATCCGGATGAACAGTGTTGGGCCGAACACTGTGCCCAACACTGTGCGGCCCAGCTCGGAAAAAACCCTAGCGCCGCAGCCGTCCGATCTTCATCCAACAGTCCACGTTTGGCCACGTCATTTCTCCGAGACGCCGCCGGATTTCGTCGCCGCACCCGAGTGGGCCTCGGTCTCCGCGAATTTCACGGACGTCGAGGCTCCTATTTAAAGCGCCGCCACCCGTGACGTGATCCCCACCTCGCGCCGCACCCAGCCGTACACCGCACGTCGCCCGAAACGCCGCCGCCTCGCCGCACGAGCTCGCCGAAGTCCTGAAGCTTCCCGCCGTCGTTTTTGCTTCGCCCCGTCGCCGCCGGTCACTCTCCGCCGTCGCCCGTGCCATCCTCGAACTCATCTCATCGCGCTGCCGGAGCGCATTTCTTCACGCCGGAGGAGCTGGGAACACCGGCCAGACGCCGTCGTCCTCGTCTCCGGTGAAGCATCGCCGCCGACCGTCTCCACCGAGCCCGAAGCTTCCACCGCCGTCCGATCGCAAGATCAACGATCCGGATCTCGCCACGCCGCCCTTGAACATAAACCTCATCTTCAAACTTCATCCGTTAGATCTAGATTCAACGACTCGGATCGCACCACACCGTAGCTAATCGCTGCGTGACTCGGGCACACCGAGCCGCACCGTGCAATCGCGGCGACGTGTCATCGACAGACGGGTCCCGACGTCGCCGCACCCAACCGGTGACATCAGTCGACGTCACGGCGGGTCCCACTGCGGCCGAGATGACCGAAGTCGCGGCTTACGCCAAGACGGAGCCGGTCAGGTCTGACGTCAACAAGGCCACGTGTCACTCTCTGGTGGCGACACGTGTCACAGATGATTTAATAATTATTTTTCCGAAAAGAAAATATTTATTTAATTCGGATTATTGATTTAAAATGTATTTTGAAACTTCAAACGCTTATAACTTTTGCGTTTTAACTCCGATTTGAGTGATTCCAATTTCTATAAATTTGTAAAATCAAGCTCTTTCTGTTAGTGAATTTTAATTGAATTTTTGACTTGAGTTGCTCTCTGTATTATTTATTTATTGTTGTTTATTTGCGTTACGCGTAGACGTTGAAGTGCCCGACGGTTTCGAGGGAGAAGTTCTGACCCAGGAGCAAGCTCAGGAACCAGAATCAGTACTTTTTGAAGGCAAGTTGTGTTTGATCATGTTGAACCTATCGTAGAAAAAA
This sequence comes from Guadua angustifolia, assembly GCA_036346375.1. Taxonomy (NCBI): domain Eukaryota; kingdom Viridiplantae; phylum Streptophyta; class Magnoliopsida; order Poales; family Poaceae; genus Guadua; species Guadua angustifolia. Next base: position 27,519,838 of record CM070502.1, read on the forward strand.
AATTATTTCGATTTAATTTATTGCATGCTAATTTAGTAAAAATTGGTTTGAATGAATTTTGGGATTAGTTAAATGCCTAGTTGCTGTATGCCACCTTGTCGTATATAATTGTAGGCCATGAATCATTTGTCACCCTAGGTTGGGGATTAATAGTTGGACATTAATTATTGGCCAACATGAGTTGAGTAGACCGTAAGTAGTATGCTTAGCCCTCGTGGAAATTTCATGATTTTGGAATACCAAAGTTAATATTAACTTAATGAGATATGGAACGATTTTGTGAATGAGACATGTGTTATTGAGTTGATGATGGCACGTGGTGCAAATGGTAAAGAACCGGGTGGGAAAATGATTTAGACCGAGGCATGTGGCAAGATTGTTTCGTGGGCCAAGAGTGGCAAATCAGGCGTCGATTTGGTTTTATTGGTTTTGGATATTTAAGGTCATTCTTGGTTAGTCTTGCCTCGGTCAACTAAGGACTTAACCTTGCGAGCATTTGAACTGAGTCTTTCATACAACTACAAGCTCCGTAATGGGACGAACCTAGCCGAGTAAACTGGGAAATCTATTCTTTGGTACTGTCGTGGTGGTGTGGGGCCCGGAGGAGCGGGTGAGAACTCACATGGCGCAAGAGGGGGGCCCTGGGTGTGGTAACCAGTCCCTCCAGTGTTGAAACCTTAGCGGGCAGTACTGGGTTTAGACGAAACTTTGGAAAGGCTTTGTTACGGTTATTTGCCTTGGTGGTAATTGACTATATCTTGTGGGTAAAGTGTATAACCTCTGCAGAGTGTACAACCTATTCGAATAGCCGTGCTCACGGTATTGAGCATCGCTCGGTGATTACAGTCAAGGGTTAGATTTTCATGAAAATGACTTGTTTATGGAAAATGCTTGGGTTGGTAATGATGAACTTGACTTAAGACGGAAAAAGGTTTACGATTGAGTTGTTTGTGAAAGCTACTATTCCTACTATTGTTTTACCGCTTTGCAATCTATTACTGTTTACTTTGAATGCTGTACTGCGCATGAACCACAGCCTATCCTTTGTACTAAGCCATGCATGTAGCATATTAGCATTGCATTCTGTGCATGACTTGCTGAGTGCTCAAAGTACTCACCCCACAACAACACAACTTCAGTTGAAGAAGAAGCAACCCCTACTCAGGAGGAGGAGTATCAGGAGGAGCCGACGAACTAAGGAGCGAGCCCAGTCAGTTGCCTGTGGCAAATTGGTTGGCGCCACGAGTTTATCTTATTTCCGCTGCATTTGAATATTTTAATAAGTCTTTGCCCTGCGAGGCGTATCTTTGTAACTCGGCCATAAGGTCTACAAACTAGTTTGAGTATTTAATTAAAGTACTTCATTATTTCGCTGGTTATGACTGTGATATGTACCAATGTTGAGACTGTGTGCACTAGCGTGATCCTGGACTAGTGCTGAATACACAGAGGGTCCGGATTTGCATATTCGGGTCCCGACAGCGGGCGCCTAGGCGAGGATTAAACGACCAAAAAATTTATTAAATCCCCTCAACCCACCTAGCCGGCCCAGCCTTCCTCCCCCTCTCTCTCTCTCGCAGGCCCACCCAGCCGGCCCAGCCTCCCTCCCTCCCTCTCTCTCTCTCTCGCCGGCCCAACCGAGCACCCAGCGCCCTAGCCTCTCTTCTCTTTCCCTCCTCCCCCGTCCATTCGCCGTCGCCTCTAGCCTCCTCCCTCTGTTTCTCTCCTCCCCCATCCAAGGCAACGGCGTGGAGGCAGATCCCCTCCTAACCCCACACCAACCAGATCCGCCTCCATGTCGTCGACAACTCCGTGCTGTTGATATCGAACCCCTTGTCGGATTCCCAGGGCGACGGTGGAGGCGATGGAAGTGGCGACGACGAAGGTGGAGGCGATGGAAGTGGCGGCGACGGAGGTGGAGGCGAGTTAGGCAACGGGATCTTAACGGATCTAGTCGCCGGCGGTGGAGGCGGACAGGCAGAGCTTCTTCGTTGTCGTCTCCTCTCCACACGTTCATCTCCAGGTGAGGCGAGTCCCCCGGCAGTCCTACCCCGGCGACTAGACGCCTAGGCGACGCCGTGATAAGCATGCTAGTCACACATATAAGGATCCCACCTTGGATCACAACCTTAGGCCATGACCACTCAAGGCAGTGACCAGTCAAGGCACCACGACCACTCAAGGGTGCCACAACCACTCAAGGGCACTACGACCACTTAAGGCGCCATGACCATTCAAGGCTCCGACCAGTGGTCCTGGACACTCACATCAGCTCAAATTATTCAAAACTAAAATAAACTCAATTTAAACTCAAAACTGAGCACCACAAACTCAAACACAATCAAATACTCATTACAAATATGGATAGACTACCACGTGGTCTCTCAATGTCCCCCTTGATGAGTATATTGACAAACACCAAAAAGGCATAAATTTGAGTTTGAAATTTAGGAAGAAGAAAGCTATTTGATTGCAAAACCACACTTGCTCTGAAAGCAAGAGAAAACAAAGATCATGGCCAAGTTGGCAAGGTAGGATTTAGAACAAACAAATAGGAAAGAATAAGTTGTCCTTAAATACTCTAAAAACCAAGAGATGTCTTGATCGTGATCCAAAGATGCTCGTGATCCAAAGAAAAGAAAAAAATTCACCATGACTATGAGAAGTAAGATAAGCAAAGATGCCTTTTCACATGTCTCCCCCTTTTGATAATATAGGCAACATTAACCGATATGCATGAGATGCATCCTAAGAAAGCTTTGAAGATTATCCAACTGAACAAAAAAAACAAAGTATGACTACTCAAGTTTAGATTATGCTAAACTAAGTCATATTCAATATTTCAATATCTTTGCTAGCAAGCAAAAATAAGATTATTTTGTTTTTTTGCATAATATTAACAAGAGTAACACTTAGCATAATCTCTAAATTAGAAATAAAGCCATGCCATGGATCTAGTAGACAACCTAGAGTTCAACCTAGCCAACACTTTGGAGAGCTACAAATACATAAGAGAATCTTCATGCTCAATCATCTTTTGTGAATATAAATTTTAGATTTTAACGCACACAATGAGGTTTGGAGGGCTTATTTTAGCAAAGCATATCCTCGACTAGGAGCCATCGACAAAGGCCTCCTAGGCTTCACTCTCTTTCTCATTTTTGTTTTTATTTGTATTTCTATTTTTTTGATTGACTCATGCCATAGTTGATCATCTCAAGCATGGTCTTGATCATACACAATACATTAAGTTCAGGCTAAGTACAGTAGGAAACAGTCTCGTGAATGTATAATGTTGATATTAATTTTAGCACACATAAGTTAATACTTGTTCATTTTTAGACTTAGATTCATGAGCATGGAGGATTCTATTATCGAACAAACTAGTTTCACCTAAGCTGCTCTAGGGACTCTAGCAGATATATAATATTTCGCAAAGCATAGTATATGCATCTAGTGAAGAAATATAGTAAGTAAAAGCTACAAGTTTCATCAAGGTTTTATTAAAACTCAAATTTTAATTTTCAGCAAGCTTAGCATGATGAAGTAATATAAACTTAGACATGACTAAGCTAGCAATGATCTTTAGAAAAGTATCAAGGTGCAAAATATGAATGAGAATTCATTTGCATAATAGACAAAGCTCATTTAAGATAGAAAATAAAGTCTATATGCAATGTGTGTAAAAAAGAAAGGCTTCTGGCAACTCTGTCTCAACAAGTGAATTAATTTTAAGCATAAATCTGGTTCAAGTTGAGTTTAAGGAAAATTAAGTGCAGAAAACCTCCAAATGAATTTCAATACAACCATAAACACATAATGAGAAGAGGAAGCCAAGAAACTGAAAACCGGATAGTCTATATGCTTGAATTTACTTTATGTATTTACATTATGTCTTAAATTCTGCATTTAAATTCCACACTTACATTCTTGCAATTTACATTTACGCAATTTGGATTTGCCTTATCTCCTTCTACATGCTTTTTCTTTTTATGCCAAGGATGTTGATTGATGGATGAATCTTCTTCAGATCATATCCCAATCATTTAGGCATTCCATATGTTTTTCTTGCAAGAAACCGGTTTTATGTTATTGAGTGAATTATTCTTCAAGATTGTGTTTGCGGAGTTTTAGATTTGTGTTCTTACTTGCTGTGACATGTGGGAGGTCCTCCAAGATCATCTTGATCATTAAAACCCCACAAGCAAGTCTTAGATCGAGTTCTTGAGTTTTACTCAAACTTGGTGTGTTCTTCCTTCACAGGTAAAAAGGTTAGAACTTTGATATCAATCCTTACAATTGAATGTTAGAATGAGTTCCTAATATTCTTAGGAGTACATCTACCAAGTTTCGTGAGTTTTTGTCCAGCCGATCAAAAGATTCCTCAAAATTTGCTTTTAAGTAGTGCTATTTTTAGACTCTGTTCTTGCTATTGTTCGTGAGCCTGGTGCTACCGGTCTTTCTGCAGTAGCACCGCCCCTACAGAGTATTTGCTCCTCTCATTTACTCCTTTTGAGTATTTTCTTTGAGAGCTTAGGTGGATTGTTTCGTGTGAGGGAAAATTTTTATTTGGGATCATTCAACCCCCCCTCTGATCGCCATCTCAATGCTTCATGAAGTTCATGCTTACTTCTTGAAATTGCTTCTTAATTGATTTGGATTTTGCATAAAGCTATGGGTTTGCATGTGTTGCAAAAGGTAGATAGCTCATACAATTTGGTTTAAGTGGTTTTTACATAGAGCTAAATTTTGTATGTGTTGCAAAAGGGAAAAAATTAGTCCAGTAACACTCAATTTGTTGATTTTTAGTGATGTTTCTATGACATGTGGGTCTATCTGAGTGTATAACAGTGGGCCAGAGTGTCATAAAGTGAATCACGAATTTTAAAGAATGTTGTTGGCGCCAATCTCCCTGCAAAAGGAGAGAGCTCATACAACTTGATTTTAATGGTTATTATTTGCATTAAGCTAGAGATTTGCATGTGTTGCAAATAGAGAGCTCATGCATTAGAGTCTTAGCTTGTGACTTGATCATGTGTTGATCATCACAAGGCTAAGATAGGTTTATGCTTTATGTTTGCAAATTGAGTTTTTGCAAAATATGGTTTAATTGAATGGATTTGTTATTATTTGCAAATGTGTTTTGCAAATAAGCTAGAAGTTATGAGTTTCGATCTTAGAGTATGTGAATAGGGTTTGCAAATGTGTTTTATAAATTGACTTGATCATGTGTTATTATCATATGGCTAAGAGAATTGATCTCATAAATTCTTCGTTTATTTGTAAATGTGTTTTGCAAATAAGTTAAAGTTTAAATGCCATTCTTGGAGTATGTGTTGAATATTTACAAATGTGTTTTTCAAATTGGTCTACCATGTGTTGATCACTACATAGCTCAAAGAATTGATCTAAAGTGATTTTTTATTTGAGTTGGTTTGATTTTTGTGTAAAATCAAACTTGTTCTGGAAAGTTGGTCGCATCGCCCTAAGGCTGGTAGCCACTCTCAGTTGGCCAATAGTACCGAAGGTCTAGTACTACCGCCCCTCAAGGTCGGTGTGCCTTTTCCAGAGGAGGTGTTTTTGTGCCAAGCTTGGGGTCGGTGCTACCAGGGGTGTGAGCGTTAACACCACTGAAGCGGTGTTATGACTCCTACTATAGTCGGGAATTCTGAGTTACGTAATCGAGAAAGAGTAGTCGAGCTAACTAAACAAGGATAGCACATACTCATCTTAAGTTTGACTGATATCGTGAGGCAAAAGGAAATGCATATAACTAAGCATCGTTAAGGTTCGTCCAATGTGATCTTTACATATACTCAGGAGTCGGGCACTTCCTGCTAAAGACAGCTTTTGAGTATTTTCTCCTTATCATTTACTCCCTTTTGAGTATTTTCTTTAAGAGCTTGGGTGGATTGTTTTGTGTAAAAAAAATTATTTGGGATCATTCACCCCCCTCTAATCACCATCTCGATGCTTCATGAAGTTCATGCTTACTTCTTGAAATTGCATCTTAATTGATTTGGATTTTGCATGAAGCTATGGGTTTGCATGTGTTGCAAAAGGGAGATAGCTCATGAAATTTGATTTAAGTAGTTTTTACATAGAGGTAAGTTTTGTATATGTTGCAAAAGAAGAGAGCTCATGCAACTTGATTTTAATGTGTCGTTATTTGCATGGAGCTAGAGATTTGCATGTGTTGCAAATAGAGAGCTCATGCATCAGAGCCTTAGCTTGTGACTTGATCATATGTTGATCATCACAAAGTTAAGATAGGTTTATGCTTTATGTTTGCAAATTAAGTTTTTGCAAAATATGGTTTAATTGAATGGATTTGTTATTTGCAAATGTGTTTTGCAAATAAGTTGGAGGTTATGGGTTTCAATTCTAGAGCATGTGAATAAGGTTTGCAAATGTATTTTATAAATTGAATTGATCATGTGTTGATCACCATATGACTAAAAGGATCGATCTCATAGGTTCTTCATTTATTTGTAAATGTGTTTTGCAAATAAGTTAAAGTTTAAATGCAATTCTTGGAGTATGTGTTGAATATTTACAAATGTGTTTTGCAAATTGGTCTACCATGTGTTGATCACCACATAGCTCAAAGAATTGATCTAAAGTGATTTTTTATTTAAGTTGGTTTGATTTTTGTGTGAAATCAAACTTGTTCTGGAAAGTTGGTTGTAATGTCCTAGGGCCGGTAGCCGCACTCAGTTGGCTAGTAGTACCGGAGGTCTAGTACTACCGCCCCTCTAGACTGGTGTGCCTTTTCTAGAGGAGGTGTTTTTGTGCCAAGCTTGGGGGTCGGTGCTACCGGGGGTGTGAGCGTTAGCACCGCTGAAGCGGTGTTACCACTCCTACATAGTCGGTAGCACCAGATTTCCTGTAACAGCTCTAGCTGTTGGCTTAGAAGCCGGTGCTATCGGGTCTAGTACGGTGGTAGCACCGGTTTGCTGAGTTTTCGCCCGTTTTACCCTACAACGGCTAGTTTTTCTTGGGAAAGCTATAAAAGGAACCTTAGGGGCTGGCATTTGGTTTTGCTAGTTTTGTGAGACATTTTGGAGGGGTTGTGGATGCGTTGCACTATCTAATTTGATTTTTATGTTAAGAGTGAGCTCTAATTGCATGTGTTACAATTAGAAGCGGATTGAAAGCCTCTTGTGCATGTGTTGCACTTGAGAAGGATCCTAGTACATATGTTGCACTTAGGAGATCATCATTGTACATGTGCTATATTTGGTGTGGTTCAAGCTAAAATGGTTTGGCTTATTACTCGTGTTTGCTGACACCTAAATGGCGTGTGGAGGCGTTGTGCACGGTGAGCTTCTCAACGGAGATTGTGAGAAGCTCCGACGAATTTGTGAATGTTGGAACTCACCTACCCAGAGAGGGAAAGAGCTACCACAAGTGGAATTGAGGCGGGTGCTCAATTCGTAGAGCTGGTCCAAAGTGGTTTGAGCTAATCTCAATGTGAATTAGAGGAGACCGGCAACTCTCCAACACCATGGAAAAATATCGTTGTGTCTCCTTGTACTTTGCTTGTAATTCTTTATTTACATTGTTGCAATTTACATTTCTAGAATTAAATTGCTTAATTGTCTTTAGAATTACTTATTCTTGACTAGAGGTATAATTAGTTAGTGCACTTAGTGAGCCTAGTTGATTTAAACCTTAATTGTCAAAATCTTAGTTTGTCGCCCGCATTATTTATCGTTAAGGTTTTGACATAGGGTACTTAGGCGAGTAATTAATCATAGAAGATTTTTAAAGACGCCTATTCACCCCCTCCTCGTCAAGATACTTGATCTTACAACACATATAGATGTGTAATGACTTACTTTGGAGTTGCCAAACTCTACTCCGTAATTCAGGTAACTCCGATCGCCTCCCACCGTGTTACGGCCGGATTAGTTCAACTATACCTGGGCCATGCCTGGGCCCTGTAGCCTCCCATCGCTCCAAGCTCAGGTTTGGTTGCCTCAACCTGCATCACGTCGGATCCGGGTCGATGGAGAAGGAAGGTGGTTGGGGACGGTGGAAGAGGAAGGAGGTCGGGGACGGCAGAGGCCGAAGCGTTGGAGGGAGAAGGCATGTCACATAGGAGAGAGAAGACGAGGAAAAATGAGGAGATGGGAGAAGGATTTTTGAGTTTATATGTTGAAGGATCGATAAGGTCACCTAGAGGGGGGGTGAATAGGCGTTTAAAAATTAAGTCCTAATTTGCAGCGGAAAGATCGGACTATCCGATTGTTGATATCGGACTATCCGATATATATCGGACTATCGATGTCTTGAGTCGATTATCCGTCGAGTGAAAATAAACAGATCCAACACAAGATATAGCTAGAAGGGGAGTAGAAACTAAGCAGTAAGAGACTAGCTATGGCTATTACTTCAAGACCAATATAAGCAAGACAACAAGAAAAAACCAAACCACGGATTTGATGTACGGATGGTTTTTCCGAGGTTCAGATCCTTGAGGGATCCTACGTCAAGTTATAGCGGCACCAAGCGGGGTCTCTTTCAACCCTATTCCTCCCGGTGTTGCACAAAGCACTCATGGGGTCTCACTTCTTGATCCCTTCCCTTGCGAGGTGGAATCAACCCTTCACAAACTTCCGAGGCTCACCACACGATGTCTTGGTGGCTCCCGGCGACTCCTAGCCGTCTAGGAGACCTCAATCTCCAAGAGTAACAAATGGAGTGTAGATCCGTTCTTGAAAATCACTCTAGTGCTCAAATGAACTTTCACGGTTTGAAATCTAGGCACTAGAAATCAACTTGCTCCAATCTCTCAATAAATATCTTAGAGAACAACTCAAGAGGGAGCAAGAGAATAGCAAGAAAGCAATAAATGTTCAGCACACAGTTGGGGTTACATAAATGAGGGAGGTGGTGGAGTATTTATAGCCAGGACACAAAAACTAGCCATTCTGCACTGTGTCAGACCCACATCGGACTGTCCGATATGGGACATCGGACTATCCGATATGTGTAAATCTCCAGATCTGTTCCACCTAAAAAATTCAAATTATTTTGAAAGAACACGCAAATCAGACTATCCGATGTCACACATCGTACATTCCAATAAAACCCGAGAGTTTTCAAAACAACTCAGTTGCTTTCAAAATTTCTAAGTGTATATCGGACTGTCCGACTTGTGACATCGGACAATCCGATAATTCCAGAGAGTTTCCAATGAGGGAGAAGTTTTTCAAAAACTTTCTAAGTACATATCGGAATATCCGATATATGCGATCGGACAATCCGACTTTTCCCGAGAGTTCCACTTTCAAATCCTTAGAAAAATTCTCAGCCCTCATCGGATAATCCGATGCAAACTATCGGACAATCCGACTTTTCCCGAGAGGACCAAGACTAGCAGCCACACTCACACCGGAAGATCCGATATCATCGGACTGTCCGATGTTCCACATCGGACTATCCGATAAAATCAGCACAAATAAAACTGCAATGTGAGTGTTGTGCTTGGTGACTTCCAAAACTCATTTTGTAAAAGTAGTTCATCTGAGCATAGAGATCATTTCTAACACACCTACATCCCATCCCTCTTGATAGTACGGCGATTCTATCGACTCAATTAAATGAAAAATCTACGCTAAGTCGACGCCGTTCTTCTTTTCTCTTTTGAGGGTCATCATTGTCCGTAGATGCGTTTCTTTTGGGACTATTATCTGCTCATCAACTCATTTAAGCCATTAGTCCCTTAAACGTTTGTCATTAATCATCCAAAACCCAATTAGGGGCCTAGATGCACTTTCATATGTAATGGCATTTGGTGGGTAATTTTAGAGACTTACAGTGGCAAAGGATTATTTCATCCCAAAAAAGCACCTCCCACCTGACTTTTGGCTTATAGTTATATGGAGGCTTTTGGCTTTTTTTAAGCTTGGCTTAAAAGCTAGTCGTTTGTTTCAGCTTTGGCTTTTTTGCTTTTAAGCCAGTGAAAAAGCCGAAACAAACAGGGCCTATAAAAGTGGCTTTCGGGTTTTTCATGAAGCATGTTGTGAGACATGGTCGATCAAAGTGGAATTTATCCCTTCATACAACGGTAGAGATATCTTTAGGCATCTCGAGTGATCAGATTCTGAAAATGCATGAGCATGTTACTCGTGGTTAAAGAGTTAACTGTAGTTAGAGATTCCGAGTTAAGTAATCGAGAAAGAGTGGTTGAGCTAACTAAACAAGGATAGCACATACTCGTCTTGAGTTTGACCGATATCATGAGGTAAAAGGAAATGCATATAACTAAGCATTGCTAAGGTTCGTCCAATATGATCTTTACATATACTCAGGAATCGGCACATCCTACTAAAGACGGCTACCGATTAATGGTCGAGTAAGAGTACTCGGGTCATATTCAAGTATGTGTAAATCTATAGGGTTGCACGCTTAAAGGTTGAGATTTAATTCAGATGGTGATCCTAATTCAGATGAGCTTCATGTTCTTGATAGGCCTCTAATATAGAGACTCATTATGGGGCATCTATATAAAGGGAGGCGGTGGTAGTTTCAGAGTAAAGAGACATCAAAGGAATTCACAATACTCGAAACCTTAGCCACCACACCCCCTTCATTCAAAACCATGCCGCTAGCGCTAGCACTCCAGCTCGTGTCGTCTCTGCCCCGTACGTGTGGATACCTTAGAAGCATTGCTACAAAGCTTCAATGCTAAGATGATCCGCAACCTGTGACGGTGATGAGGACAATCTACAACATGTGACGGTCACGAGGAGCTATTATAGGAGGCGTGAGGCTAGTATGACTATAACCGCACCAACACACTACATCGACTCTATTTTCTAGCATGGTCTGCCCGCGATCTAATGATAATTTCATGATCTATAACTTGCAAAGGGTCCACGGTTATAAAGTAGAAAATTTTGAATTATGTTAAAGTAGCCTACCCATTCCCCTTCAATTACACCCTCTTTCCTAGCTCGTCTAACTTATTTATCCTATCTAGACGGTTACTTAATCAGTGATTAGGTGCTAGATGCTGATGTGCCACAAGCCTAGTACATAGTGCCCAAGGAAACACTGCAAGGAGGATCAATCATGGTTGAGAGGATCTGCTGTGGCAAATAAGAATTTAATTACCTCCGGAGCAAGCTGCTTGCAGTGGCCACACCTATGGGCAAGGTAACAATGCAATGGAGAAAAAGGGGGAGATTGGCGCCACTGACACTCTTTAAAATTCGTAATTCACTTTATGACACCTTGACCCACTGTCATAGACTCAGATGGATCCACATGTTATAGACACATCACTAAATACCAACGAATTGAGTGTCGCTGGACTAATTATTCCGAGAAAAAGGGGAGAGGAGGGAATTAATGTGGTCAACAAAGGCCAAAGCTGCGATTTCCATCCTAAGCTTGAGCAAAATGTGGGCACTTGGCAGTGAGTGGAAAGGGAAGAGAAGCCGTTCATTGATGATTACCATGGGCGAGAACTCGACGACGTCGAAGTCGTGCTCCTCGACCGCCTCGGAGTTTGCCCGCGTCCAGCGTCAGCACCACCTCCTCCGCCGAGGAAGGCGAGGATAGCAGCAGCAGCAGCGTGAGGAAGGCGAAGGCTGCGGCGTCGGCACGCTGAAGCAATGAGCTCGCCATTGCAGTCGCTGGACCCCTGCCAGGCCAAGCCTCGAGATCCAAGAATGCAAGCTCGATGTAGTCGAGAAACAATATTTAGAAGGTTTCAACCCTTGGCAGGCCGATCTGTGTTTATATAGGTGAATAGCCCTGCGTGGCTTACAAGCACAACGACCTCTCTAGGATTAGCACGGTGATTATCCTCAATCTGCTATACAACAAATAACGGACTCAATACAACTACATATCCTTAGCCAGAGCTAATACGGAGAGTCCATCATTATACAATAGATAGAAAGTGATGAATCTAACGCCTCCCTCAATCAAAACTTTCTTAAGTTTAGATTGTAACCAAATCTGAAATTTTCGATCTTTGCCGAGCTTTGGTAAAACCATCATGCCAACCGATCATGCGTAGATATAATTTGGATGTCTAGTAGTTTTAGCAACTCTTTCACGAACAAAATGATAATCTACTTGATATGTTTTGTTCTTGCATGAAATAACGGATTAGCCAATAAGTAAGTTGCCCTAGATTGTCACACCAAAGTTTTTCTTTGCAGTGCACAAGTTAAATTCAATTCCTTGAGTAAGGTCTCGTATCCGGATAATTTCTGCGTGAGCATTGGCCATTGCCTTGTATTGCATACATCTTTGGACACGGATATTGTAGCTTGTTTTCTTGCACTCCATGATATTAGATGGATCCAAGAAAACACGAAAACCATCAGTGGACGGCCATCATCAATCGATCAGCCCGATCGGCATCTGAAAAAGCCGACTATCATCGATGCCGACTTTTGTATCTTTAGACCATAGTCTATTGTTCCCTTTACATACCTTAGTATCCTTTTACACATCCATTGTCGATTAGGTTGTTGGTGCATGTAGAACCCACACACTTTATTAGCTGGGAAAGATAAGTCAGGTCTTGTTAGTGTCAAATCTGAGTGCCCACAATACTTGAAACATGGTTGAATCTTGTGCTCCTAGTTTAGCTCTGTTTCACTTGATAATTTTTTGACCTGAGATAATGGTGTGTTTAGTGGCTTACAGTGTTGCATACCCCTCTTGCAATAATATCTGAAGCATACTTACATTTGGGACATGAGAATACCATCCTTGAGTCTTTTCACTTCAATGCCAAGGAAGTAGTTCAGCTCTCCAAGATCTTTCAAGGCAAATTCAGCTCTTAGATCTTGAAGTAATACCTCAACAGCCCTTGGTGAAGAGCTAGCAACTATGATATCATCCACATATACAAGCATAAATATATTGACACCATTCTTGTTATAATAAGCGACGTGTCGACTTTGGAAGGAAAAAACCAAGTTGTTGTAATTTGAACTCAATCTAGAGTACCAAGCTCGGGGGCTTGTTTTAATCCATACAACGCTTTATCTAACTTGCAAACATATTGAGAAGAGGATGATTTTTCATACCGGAGGTCGCTTCATATATACTTCTTCCTCTGAGAACACCATGAAGAAAGCGTTACGCACATCCAATTGTCGAAGACACCACCCTTTGACACCGCAATTGTGAGCAGTTCTAATGGTAGCAGATTTTACAACAGGATGAAAGTATCCTCATAATCAATACCATACCTTTGCTTAAACCCTTTTGCAACTAGTCGAGCTTTATACTGTCTATTTCTCCATTTGCTTTCTTTTGATCTTATAAACCCATTTGCAATCAATTATATTTTACCTTTCTCCATTGGAACAGATGCCATGTTTTGTTCCTCATGAGGGCATTATATTCTTCATCCATCCAGCACGCCTCCAGTTCACATCATTCAATGCCTCATCAAGATTATTAGGCTCACCATTTTGAGCTAAGCATCCATACGATTCTCCCATCCGCATGCAGATTTTGGTTTCCTAATTCATGGAGTCCAGTAGCAGGCGACTTGGTGAGAACTCATGAATAATGGTTGGAGAGGATCTCGAGACCGAGTCTCCATGGCGACTTCTTGGGACATCGCAGACTCCATCGGATTAGCGGTTTCTTCGAAAACGATCTGAGGATATCAGACTGTCCAGTTGCATGTCCTCCTATGGTTTACTACTCTGAAGCAACATCGTTCCTCGCTGGTTGATCGACACGAATCCTGTGTCTGTGGCGCTGATCCGAGGGCAATCTTCGCAGCAAGCAGGCTCGTGTCTTCTTGCATCCTGTTCTCCGAAGACACCTCCTGCATGAAATATGGTCTATTCTGCACAGAACTTTCATTATTAGTAGTTAAATCACATGGAGTATTAGTCAAATGATCAAGTGCATGCCCCTTGATTGATACTCAATGGATTTAAGAGATGATCGTGAAGTAATAAATTTGAGACCTAAGCAAAGCCCAAGCATTAGAATGGAGTCGGAAAAGGAAAAACATGTTCATCAAAGATGGCGTCTCTAGAGATGTGCCTACGGCCGATCACTAATGTCAAGGCACTTAAACCCTTTGTGCAAATTCTTGTACCCAAGAAATGCACACTTTGTTTGGAAAATTGAAGCTTCCTTTAGTTGTAGAAGAGGCATAAGTTAGGCCAACGCACACCCAAACACACGAAGAGAGGAATAATGGGGTTTGGCCATACAAGCGTTCAAGAGGAGTAGAAAAATTAAGTATTCATTTGGGGTGCGATTGATAAGGTAGAGTACTGCAAGAAAGCTTCATCCCAAAATTTGAGGGCATGGAGGCATGTGCTAGGATTGAGAGGCCAACTTCAACAATGTGTCGATGTTTACGCTCGGTAGAGCCATTTTGTTGATGCGTATGGGGATATGAAACACGATGAGAGATTCCAATTTTTCGTGAAGAAGTGATTCACTTTTCATATTCACCCCCTAGTCTCTGCTTGCATGGCAATAATTTTACCACTAAAGGATCTTTCAACAAGATTTTGAAAATCTTGAAAAATTTGAAACACTTCAGACTTGTGTTTGATCAAATAGAGCCAAGTAAATTTACTGAAATCATCAATAAAGCTAACATAATATTTCTTCCTACCAACAGAGTCAAGTGCAGGTCCCCAAACATCAGAGAACACTAATTCAAGAGGGACAGAAGAACTACTATGTGACCTAGAATACGGAAGCTGGTGACTCTTGGCCTGTTGACAGGCGTCACATACCAACTCATGATTGGACTCATCAAGAGAAAAGGGTAATTTATTTCTACTGACAACTTGACGAACTATAGAAGTTGCGGGATGACCAAGGCGACTGTGCCATATCTTGAAGGAAGGTTTTGTGGCGCTGTATGCATGCTTCCCAGAGCTATGTAAAGATGATGGGAAGGGATAAAGGCCACCTCTACTTGCACCTCTAAGAATTGTTCTCTTCGTTTCCTGATCCTTGACAAGAAAGAAGTTTGGATGAAACTCAAGATAAGCATTGTTGTCAGTAGTAAAGCGATGAACAGAAACGAGATTTTTCTTGTCTCTAGGAACATGAAGAACATTTTTCAGAACAAGATCACGATTGGGGTGTGCAAAACACTATGACTAATATGACTAATATCCATACGATCCACTTGCGGTGTGAATTTGTTCATTGTCGTTATACTTTTCCCTCACTGAAAAGCTTATTTAGTTAAGCTTGTGATATGATCGATGGCGCCGATGTACGTATACCATGTTGTATCCATAGTATATCAGCAGAAGAAACATGTTTTCTTCTGGTACATAGTTTAAAGTCGAGCGATGCCAGCAGTTTTTGTGTGTGCCCTCCTTGTAGCCGCGGTGCACGCAAAGTCATTGGCGAGATGAGTTGTTCTCATTGTTATTGCGCCTGTTGAACCTAGGTTGTTGTTGGTATAGCCCCACGGTTCCTTTTTCATACCGCATGACCGCGTCCGGATGCTGCGTCGCGCATGTTCCGTGACCGATCCGCGACCACGCGGATCGATAGCATTCACAGAGAATGCGAGCCTCCATTGTAGAGGCCGGTAGGCCATTAATCGACCAGCTAAGAAGCCGGGAGAAGCTCAACAAAAAGACGTCCCTTCTATGCGCCAAGAAGAACTGCGGACACAATAGGATTGTATTCCATGTCGATCCAACCAAGATGTCTTGAACTAGTTCTTCTTCTTCAATGGGTTTCCCAAATAAGCAAGCCATCTCATCTCGCTAAAGCTTTCATCTTGCCAACATATTCAGTAATAGATTGATTACCTTTACGTGTTGTTGCAAGCGCTATACAGCTGATATTCTACATACGCCGCACGGAGAGAGGAATGCATCTTCTCGTGGCTTGCCAAACTTGACGCCCGCTCTTGCATGTCGCCACTTGCACTAGAACATCACGAAAGCGATGCGGACAAATAGCTAAGCACTTGCTGGTCAAAAGCCCAACCACCTTGTGTACTCGGATTGATCACAGTGAATCTCTTTGCCTTGACATCCTTCTCTGAGCGAACCGGTGGCTCAACTTCGATTCCATCTAGGAACCCTTCTAGTCATGCTCCACAGGACGGCGAGTAACACTTGAAGTTGCCAAAGGGCATAGTTTGATTTTGTGAGTTTCTCCGAGATTGGCTAGGCAAAGGATGCGGCTGGTAGCCGGATGGATGACGAACCGCCATAGCTAGGGATGGAAAGGATATGCTTGTGGAGGCTTGGCTCGATACCATGAGAAACAATATTTAGGAAGCGTTCAACCCTTTGCAGGGCGGCATCTGTGTTTATATAGGCAGGGAACAGCCTGCGTGGCTTACAAGCACAACGACCTCTCCAGGATTAGCACGGCTGATTATCCTCAATCTGTTACAACATTTGGAACTCACCTACCCAGAGAGGGAAAGAGCTACCACAAGTGGAATTGAGGCGGGTGCTCAATTCGTAGAGCTGGTCCAAAGTGGTTTGAGCTAATCTCAATGTGAATTAGAGGAGACCGGCAACTCTCCAACACCATGGAAAAATATCGTTGTGTCTCCTTGTACTTTGCTTGTAATTCTTTATTTACATTGTTGCAATTTACATTTCTAGAATTAAATTGCTTAATTGTCTTTAGAATTACTTATTCTTGACTAGAGGTATAATTAGTTAGTGCACTTAGTGAGCCTAGTTGATTTAAACCTTAATTGTCAAAATCTTAGTTTGTCGCTTCCGCATTATTTATCGTTAAGGTTTTGACATAGGGGTACTTAGGCGAGTAATTAATCATAGAAGATTTTTTAAAGACGCCTATTCACCCCCCTCTGGTCAGCATACTTGATCTTACAACACATATAGATGTGTAATGACTTACTTTGGAGTTGCCAAACTCTACTCCGTAACTAGGTAACTTTCGGATTTTTCATGAAGCATGTTGTAAGGCATGGTCGATCAAAGTGGAATTTATCCCTTCATACAACGGTAGAGATATCTTTAGGCATCTCGAGTGATCAGATTCTGAAAATGCATGAGCATGTTACTCGTGGTTAAAGAGTTAACTGTAGTCAGAGATTCCGAGTTAAGTAATCGAGAAAGAGTGGTCGAGCTAACTAAACAAGGATAGCACATACTCGTCTTGAGTTTGACCGATATCATGAGGCAAAAGGAAATGCATATAACTAAGCATTGTTAAGGTTCGTCCAATATGATCTTTACATATACTCAAGAATCGGCACATCCTGCTAAAGACGGCTACCGATTAATGGTCGAGTAAGAGTACTCGGGTCATATTCAAGTATGCGTAAATCTATAGGGTTGCACGCTTAAAAGTTGAGATTTAATTTAGATGGTGATCCTAATTCATATGAGCTTCATGTTCTTGATAGGCCTCTAATATAGAGACTCATTGTGGGGCATCTATATAAAGGGAGGCGGTGGTAGTTTCAGAGTAAAGAGACATCAAAGGAATTCACAATACTCGAAATCTTAGCCACCACACCTCCTTCATTCAAAACCATGCCGCTAGCGCTAGCACTCCAGCTCGTGTCGTCTCTGCCCCGTACGTGTGGATACCTTAGAAGCATTGCTACAAAGCTTCAACGCTAAGACGATCCGCAACCTGTGACGGTGATGAGGACAATCTACAACATGTGACGGTCACGAGGAGCTATTAGAGGAGGCGTGAGGCTAGTATGACTATAACCGCACCAACACACTACATCGACTCTATTTTCACAACGGGTCTACGCGTCTAATGATAATTCCATGATCTATAACTTGCAGTGGTCCACGGTTATAAAGTAGAAAATTTTGAATTATGTTAAAGTAACCTACCCATTCCCCTTCAATTACACCCTCTTGCCTAGCTCGTCTAACTTATTTGTCCTATCTAGACGGTTACTTAATCAGTGATTAGGTGCTAGATGCTGGTGTGCCACAAGCCTAGTACATAGCGCCCAAGGAAACACTGCAAGGAGGATCAATCATGGTTGAGAGGATCTGCTGTGGCAAATAAGAATTTAAGTACCTCCGGAGCAAGCTGCTTGCAGTGGCCACACCTGTGGGCAAGGTAACAATGCAATGGAGAAAAAGGGGGAGATTAGCGCCACTGACACTCTTTAAAATTCGTAATTCACTTTATGACACTCTGACCCACTGTTATAGACTCAGATGGATCCACATGTCATAGACATATCACTAAATACCAACGAATTGAGTGTCGCTGGACTAATTATTCCGAGAAAAAGGGGAGAGGAGGGAATTAATGTGGTCAACAAAGGCCAAAGCTGCGATTTCCATCCTAAGCTTGAGCAAAATGTGGGCACTGGCCAGCAGAGTGGAAAGGGAGGAGAAGCCGTTCATTGATGAATACCATGGGGCGTAGAACTCGACGACGTCGAAGTCGTGCCCCTCGACCACCTCGGAGAAGTTGCCCGCGTCCAGCGTCAGCACCGCCTCCTCCGCCGAGGAAGGCGAAGGGGATAGCAGCAGCAGCAGCGTGAGGAAGGCGAAGGGGAGCCGCGTCGGCGCCGCAGAAGCAGCGGAGCTCGCCATTGCCAGAGTCGCTGGAACCCTGCCTAGGCCAAGCCTCGAGATCCAAGAATGCAAGCTCAGTGTAGTCGACGTAAGCCAGCACTGCCCCATCTGCACACTGGTAACATAAGGTCGATTTCTTCCCAAGCTCACCATTTCGGTTGCAAACTTGCAGTAGACAATGGCAGATCTCCACACGTCTAGCTACTAGTAGGGCTGGCAAAGAAGCTTCTTATAGCTCAAATCAAAATTGTACACTAGTTAATTGGCTCAAAATTGAAATGGGTCCATTTCAAGCGGAAAAAAGGGCCAATAAGGCTCGCTTTGACAGTAACTTGTTAACTCGAATTTGAAATAACTAGTTAAATGGTCAATAAAATGATCTTATGTCGAACTATGTAAATTTCAAAAGAAGCTCGATAACGGCTTGTTAAGCTCGACAGCCACAAGAAACATCAGAAATCTACAACTAGGTTACATGGGTTCAAACAAAGTCACGTTGTTCTTATACAAACAAAAAGTCTCAGCATATGCCAGTACACATTTGGAGTCCGTGATCGTGTTCAAGATTTTGGAGGGCGCAATGATTCAAATAACCGCGGTGTTCTTGGTGGTGACGCCCAGAATGTTGGAAATCCATAGGACTGCCAGATTGCTTACGCGGAGAAGATTTCTGATGATGTTTTCGCTAAGCAATACAATGAAAAGGGAGAGAGCTCTGCGATCCACGCTGGTAGCAATCAAGGCTTCTCTTTTTTTCCTTTTTTGTTTTGTTTAAGGGCTGTATGCTTCTTTTTAAGCAGAGGCTGAGAGAAATTTTAAGGACTTGTATCATCTTGATGTAATGTTATTGAAATTAATAAAATCTTCCTTCATCTAAAAAAAATATGCCAGTACACCACACGAACATGTTTCATCTGTAGTGGCACAAAAGTGTGGGCGCCAACCAACAGATTCTAGTCTCATTTCATCCTGCTTGTTTGTTGCACGAAGTCGTCATCTTTCATGTACTTCTCCTGCACTTCTGCTGTTGTAGCAACATGTCAAGGAAAATGGAGTTGCAAGTACATGGGATGGGACGGGAAATGATGCATTAGGAGCATTTCATGGTCAACAAAAATGATCAAGCGTAGCAACAATAAAGGATCATACAGTATGCACGTTAAAAAGGATGATATGATGCCCTAATCCCAGTAGTACTAAATCTACATATTGGGCTGGAATACCAAATTTGTTGTCTTGCAATGGTATATAACATGTGTGGAAGTTATATAGCCACGCTTTGCTGGCATGGCATGACCTGCAAAGAAGGGCTAATGCTGTTCCATATTGTCAATATTTTATAGCTGGACATGCGAGAGAGAGAGAGAGAGAGAGAGAGAGAGAGAGAGAGGAGATTTAAATAGTGCACTTAGCATAAAAGTCATGGGAGACAAGAGGCTTATTTAAAAATGTTATTATAAGAGGAAGTAAAGGATATCTGTAGTAATCCCAGTCAAGAGGTGCCGCTGCAATTTTGCTGAACTCAACCACACTGCTGTCTATAGAAGAAAATATATAGCCATTGCTCTTGTCAATCAACTTCACAAGATTGCCAACACTTTCCTTGTCCTAGAAGGCGAAAACAACTTGTAAGAACCAAGACAACGATTAACTAAATTGAAATATTTAAGTCTTTCAAATACAGACCTGGATGTCCAAAGTTGTAAAATTGACTAAGCTGAAATCGTCAATCACATCACATAACTCCTTAGTAAGTTTCCTGCCAGCAGATTCAACCAAAGGTTCCAAATGACCCAGTGTGTAAAAATAGCACATCATAATTAGAGAATGCAATCTAAACATAAGACCACCAACATTGCATGTTTTGCTGTGAATGATTAAATGGTTTCATGGTTACTGCATTTCACAGTTCATAACAGGTCACTGCAACAGAAATTGATTTAAGACGCATGAAGGATGATCCACTAGCAATTCCTCAAGAAAATAGAAACTATCCGCAACTCATGTTTTGTTTTCAAACTTTGCCTCAGTGTAAGTACATTAGAGTAACTACAATCTTCCCTGCACAGGTTGTTAGATAACTGTGTAAGCAGGGTTCACAAAACCAATTTAGAAAAAACCGTTCGAAAATCGAAAATATCGAGTCGAAAATCGCTCAAACATCGTCAAAAACCGAAGGGTCAAGAATTCAAATTTTTTGGAAAAAATTCCAAAAATATCGAAAATCGACCGGTTTTCGATGAAAATAGGCCGGTTTTGACCGAAAATCGACCGACTAATTGGTGGGTCTTGACCACTATAGTTTTGCCACATGATTTTAACCTAAATCCGGTTGATTTGACCGAATACTTGGATCGGTTTCAACCAAAATCAACCGGTTTTACGTCGCATAAATTTTTCAATTTTTTAATTAGATGGTTTATCGATCGTTTTAAATATCGAGCAAACTCGATCGATTGAAAATGGCAATTTTCGGCGGTTTCGCGGTTTTGTGAACCTGTGTGTAAGTACATCAATTACAGCTTAAAACCGGTTTCCTAAATGAAAAAGTGTGAGATCATGTGATGAAAAATTGGTTGAATGGTGAAATTGGCATTGTAAAGTGATTTTGGTTATGGCATGTGTGGTGCTTGTGCATGTGCTATGTTGAGATGATTATCATGCTGGTGATAGCATGATGGAGTTTGCTTGATGCAATGCACTCATGTGAGTGGTTGCATGGGCTGTTTTTGAGGCAAGTCGTGGACTTGTGCTCAAATGATCATTTGTTTATGCTGGTGATAGCATAATGGTTTTGCTTGATGCAATGCACTCATGTGAGTGGTTGCATGGATTGATGTTGAGTCAAGTCGTGGACTTGTGCTCGGATGTGTTTGTTAATTCATGTGCAAATGTTGCTCGAGGGTGAACGTGGTCGATGACGGGACCGGAACTAGGTTCATGGAGGAATTGAGGTTCGGGACTAGGTTCAGGGAGGAATCGAGGTCTTGGTGGTCGAGGATGTCATGCGGGACGTTCGGGCTAGAGAACATGCACATAAATTTGGTTAGTCACGTAATTATTGTGAAAGCGGGTTGTACATACGTGTAAGAGTTGTTTTTGGCCACGTTGGGCCAAGTTGAGATGTATACAGACTCTTTCCATGTTGGAAGTGGAGTTGTATCCTATCTCGTTAGGATTGCTCTGTATAAATAGGGGGAGGTGTCCCCTGTTTATTTTTGAGCAAGATTTTAGGGTTGTACTCTTTTGTTTGAGTACTATAACCAGATCAAAAATAAAGATTTTTCTTACAAGTTCTTGGCTCCGACATAGTTGATCGATCGCTTGAAGTTTTGTTCATCACAGCAGTCACGAAGTTCATCACGGAGTTCGGTTCTTTGCAAAGGTATCATCTTGCGAAGGTAATATCTTTTGATCCGTAGATCCGATTGGATTGATTCTTGTTGGGTTTGATTAAGTAATTGAATCTAGTTTCTCTGATTAAAATTTCACATCAATCCAACGATTAGATCTTGGTAATTTGTCGCCCATTTGTTAGATCGCTAATTGTTTCGATCATCTTCATGAAAGTCATAACTTTAGATCCGTAGATCCAATCGACCGATTTTTTTTGTTCACTTTGGAATTGAGTCTAGTTTATCTGATTAAAATTTCACATCAATCCAACGGTTAGATCTTCGTAATTTGTGGTTGCCCGATTGATGTGTTTATATAGGCGTGAATAGCCCTGCGTGGCTTACAAGCACAACGACCTCTCTAGGATTAGCACGGCTGATTATCCTCAATCTGTTACAACAAATAACGGACTCAATACAACTACATATCCTTAGCCGAGCTAATACCGGAGAGTCCATCATTATACAATAGATAGAGAGTAACAGAATCTAACGCCTCCCCTCAATCAAAACTTTCTTAAGTTTAGATTGTACCGAAATTCTGAAATTTTCGATGCTGCCAGAGCTTTGGTAAAACCATCTGCCAACTGATCATGCGTAGATATAATTTGGATGTCTAGTAGTTTCTGAGCAACTCTTTCACGAACAAAATGATAATCTACTTCGATATGTTTTGTTCTTGCATGAAATACCGGATTAGCCAATAAGTAAGTTGCCCCTAGATTGTCACACCAAAGTTTTGCTGCAGGTGCACAAGTTAAATTCAATTCCTTGAGTAAGGTCTGTATCCAGATAATTTCTGCCGTAGCATTGGCCATTGCCTTGTATTCTGCTTCTGTACTGGACCTGGATATTGTAGCTTGTTTTCTTGCACTCCATGATATTAGATTGGATCCAAGGAAAACACAGAAACCACTGGTGGACCGGTGATCATCAATCGATCCAGCCCAATCGGCATCAAAAAGCTACCGACTATCATCGATCTTCGACTTTTGTATCTTTAGACCATAGTCTATTGTTCCCTTTACATACCTTAGTATCCTTTTTACCGCTGTCCAGTGCTCGGTTGTTGGTGCATGTAGAAACTGACACACTTTATTAACTGGGAAAGATAAGTCAGGTCTTGTTAGTGTCAAATACTGGAGTGCGCCCACAATACTTCGAAACATGGTTGAATCTTGTGCTCCTAGTTTAGCTCCTGTTTCACTTGATAATTTTTCTGACACAGATAATGGTGTGTTTAGTGGCTTACAGTGTTGCATACCCACTCTTGCAATAATATCTGAAGCATACTTCTGTTGGGACATGAGAATACCATCCTTGAGTCTTTTCACTTCAATGCCAAGGAAGTAGTTCAGCTCTCCAAGATCTTTCAAGGCAAATTCAGCTCTTAGATCTTGAAGTAATACCTCAACAGCCCTTGGTGAAGAGCTAGCAACTATGATATCATCCACATATACAAGCATAAATATATTGACACCATTCTTGTTATAATAGAAAAGCGACGTGTCAGCTTTGGAAGGAGAAAAACCAAGTTGTTGTAATTTCGAACTCAATCTAGAGTACCAAGCTCTGGGGGCTTGTTTTAATCCATACAACGCTTTATCTAACTTGCAAACATATTGAGAAGAGGATGATTTTTCATACCCAGGAGGCTGCTTCATATATACTTCTTCCTACAGAACACCATGAAGAAACGCGTTCTGCACATCCAATTGTCGAAGACACCACCCCTTTGACACTGCAATTGACAGAACAGTTCTAATGGTAGCAGATTTTACAACAGGACTGAAAGTATCCTCATAATCAATACCATACCTTTGCTTAAACCCTTTTGCAACTAGTCGAGCTTTATACCTGTCTATTTCTCCATTTGCTTTCTTTTTGATCTTATAAACCCATTTGCAATCAATTATATTTTTACCTTTCTCCATTGGAACCAGATGCCATGTTTTGTTCCTCATGAGGGCATTATATTCTTCATCCATGGCACGTCTCCAGTTCACATCATTCAATGCCTCATCAAGATTATTAGGCTCACCATTTTGAGCTAAGCATCCATACCTGATTCTCCCATCCGTACAGATTTTTGGTTTCCTAATTCCGCACTGGAGTCTGGTAACAGGGCGACTTGGTGGGAGCTCATGAATAATGGCTGGAGAGGATCCTGAGACCGAGTCTCCACTGGCGACTTGCGGGGACATCGCAGACTCCATCGGATTGGCGGTTTGCTGCGAAGACAGTGCAGGAGCCATCGGACTGTCAGGCTGCATGTCCTCCTATGGTTTGCCACTACTCAGCGAAGCAACATCGTTCCCCGCGCCTGGTTGATCAGACACGGAATCCTGTGTCTGTAGCGCCTGATCCGAGGGCAATCTTCCAGACGAAACAGGCTCGTGTCTTGCGCTTGCATCCTGTTCTCCAGAAGACACCTCCTGCATGAAATATGGTCTATTCTGCACAGAACTTTCATTATTAGCTGTTAAATCACATGGAGTATTAGTCAAATGATCAAGTGCATGCCCCCCTTGATTGATACTCAATGGATTTAAGAGATGATCAGGAAGTAATAGAATTTGAGACCTAAGCAAAGCCCCAGCATTAGAATGGAGTCTGGAAAAGGGAAAAACATGTTCATCAAAGATGACGTCTCTAGAGATGTACACACGGCCAGTGCTAATGTCAAGGCACTTAAACCCTTTGTGCAAATTACTGTACCCAAGAAATGCACACTGTTTGGAGCGAAATTGCAGCTTCCTTTCGTTGTAGGGGCGCAAGTTAGGCCAACATGCACACCCAAACACACGAAGAGAGGAATAATCTGGAGTTTGGCCATACAAGCGTTCAAGAGGAGTAGAAAAATTAAGTATTCGACTGGGTGTGCGATTGATAAGGTAGACAGCTGCAAGGAAAGCTTCATCCCAAAATTTGAGGGGCATGGAGGCATGTGCTAGGATTGAGAGGCCAACTTCAACAATGTGTCGATGTTTACGCTCGGCCGAGCCATTTTGTTGATGCGTATGGGGATATGAAACACGATGAGAGATTCCAATTTTCGTGAAGAAGTGATTCAGCTTTTCATATTCACCCCCCTAGTCTGTTTGCATGGCAATAATTTTACGGCTAAAGGATCTTTCAACAAGATTTTGAAAATCTTGAAAAATTTGAAACACTTCAGACTTGTGTTTGATCAAATAGAGCCAAGTAAATTTACTGAAATCATCAATAAAGCTAACATAATATTTCTTCCTACCAACAGAGTCAAGTGCAGGTCCCCAAACATCAGAGAACACTAATTCAAGAGGGACTGAAGAACTACTATGTGACCTAGAATACTGGAAGTCGGTGACTCTTGGCCCGTTGACAAAGGCCACATACCAACTCATGATTGGACTCATCAAGAGAAAAGGGTAATTTATTTCATCGACAACTTGATTAACTATAGAAGTTCTGGGATGACCAAGGCGATCGTGCTATATCTTGAAGGAAGGTTTTGTGGTCAGTATGCATGCTTCCCAGAGCTATGTAAAGATGATGGGAAGGATAAAGGCCACCTCTACTTGCACCTCTAAGAATTGTTCTCTTCGTTTCCTGATCCTTGACAAGAAAGAAGTTTGGATGAAACTCAAGATAAGCATTGTTGTCAGTAGTAAAGCGATGAACAGAAACGAGATTTTTCTTGTCTCTAGGAACATGAAGAACATTTTTCAGAACAAGATCACGATTGGGGGTGTGCAAAACACTATGACTAATATGACTAATATCCATACCTGATCCACTTGCAGTGTGAATTTGTTCATTGCCGTTATACTTTTCCCTCACAGCAAGCTTATTTAGTTCGCTTGTGATATGATCGGTGGCGCCAGTGTCTGTATACCATGTTGTATCCATAGTATATGCAGCAGCAGCATGTTTTTCTTCTGGTACATAGTTTTCGTCGAAGCGATGCTGCCAGCTTTCCAGTGTGCCCTCCTGTAGCATACCGCACCGAGGTCATTTGGTAGATGAGTTGTTCTACCGTTATTGCCGGCCATGAACCTAGGTTGTTGTTGGTATAGCCCCCACGGTTCCCTTCCGCCACCGCGATCAAGGCCCGATGCACGTCGCAAGATGTTCTCGTGGACTGGCCGCGACCACCGCGATCGATAGCATTCACAGAGGATCGCGAGCCTCCATTGTAGAGGCCCGGCCATTGCTCGGGTTAAGAAGCCGGAGAGAAGCTCAAAGAAAAGACGCCCTTCTATGCGCGCAAGAAGAACTCGGACACAATAGGATTAGTATTCCATGTCCAAATCCAACCAAGATGTAATCGAACTAGTTCTTCTTCTTCAATGGGTTTCCCAGTATAAGCCATCTCATCTCGCTAAAGCTTTCATCTTGCCAACATATTCAAGAATAGATTGATTACCTTTACGTGTTGTTGCAAGCGCTATGCTACAGATTTATCGCTACACAAGACGGACCGAGAGGAATGCATCTTCTCCAGGGCTTGCCAAACTTGCGACGCCGTCTTGCATGTCGCCACTTGCACTAGAACATCACGAGAAAGCGATGCCAGCAAATAGCTAAGCACTTGCTGGTCAAGCGCCAGCCACCTTGTGTACTCCGGATTGATCCTGTGAATCTCTTTGCCTTCAGCATCCTTCTCCTGAGCGAGCTTCGGTGGCTCAACTTCAGTTCCATCTAGGAACCCTTCTAGCTGTGCTCCACGGACGGCAGGTAACACTTGAAGTTGCCAAAGGGCATAGTTTGATTTTGTGAGTTTCTCTGAGATTGGCTAGGCAAAGGATGCCGGCGGCGCCGGGATGGATGACGAAGACTTCGCCATAGCTAGGGATGGAAAGGATATGCTTGTGGAGGCTTGGCTCTGATACCATGAGAAACAATATTTAGGAAGCGTTCAACCCTTTGCAGGGCCGCATCTGTGTTTATATAGGCAGGGAACAGCCCCCTGCGTGGCTTACAAGCACAACGACCTCTCCAGGATTAGCACGGCTGATTATCCTCAATCTGTTACAACATCTAACGGACTCAATACAACTACATATCCTTAGCCGAGCTAATACCGGAGAGTCCATCATTATACAATAGATAGAGAGTAACAGAATCTAACATAGTCGACGTAAGCCAGCACTGCCCCATCTGCACACTGGTAACATAAGGTCGATTTTTCCCAAGCTTGCAGTAGACAATGGCAGATCTCCACACGTCTAGCTACTAGTAGGGCTGGCAAAGAAGCTTCTTATAGCTCAAATCAAAATTGTACACTAGTTAATTGGCTCAAAATTGAAATGGGTCCATTTCTGCTTAAAAAAGGGTCAATAAGGCTCGTCTTGACAGTAACTTGTTAGCTCGAATTTGAAATAACTAGTTAAATGGTCAATAAAATGATCTTATGTCGAACTATGTAAATTTCAAAAGAAGCTCGATAACGGCTCGTTAAGCTCGACAGCCACAAGAAACATCAGAAATCTACAACTGGGTTACATGGGTTCAAACAAAGTCACGTTGTTCTTATACAAACAAAAAGTCTCAGCATATGCCAGTACACCACACGAACATGTTTCATCTGTAGTGGCACAAAAGTGTGGGCGCCAACCAACAGATTCCAGTCTCATTTCATCCTGCTTGTTTGTTGCACGAAGTCGTCATCTTTCATGTACTTCTCCTGCACTTCTGCTGTTGTAGGAACATGTCAAGGAAAATGGAGTTGCAAGTACATGGGATGGGACGGGTAATGATGCATTAGGAGCATTTCATGGTCAACAAAAATGATCAAGCATAGCAACAATAAAGGATCATACAGTATGCACGTTAAAAAGGATGATATGATGCCCTAATCCCAGTAGTACTAAATCTACATATTGGGCTGGAATACCAAATTTGTTGTCTTGCAATGGTATATAACATGTGTGGAAGTTATATAGCCACGCTTTGCTGGCATGGCATGACCTGCAAAGAAGGGCTAATGCTGTTCCATATTGTCAATATTTTATAGCTGGACATGCGAGAGAGAGAGAGAGAGAGAGAGAGGAGAGATTTAAATAGTGCACTTAGAATAAAGTCATGGGAGACAAGAGGCTTATTTAAAAATGTTATTATAAGAGGAAGTAAAGGATATCTGTAGTAATCCCAGTCAAGAGGTGCCGCTGCAATTTTGCTGAACTCAACCACACTGCTGTCTATAGAAGAAAATATATAGCCATTGCTCTTGTCAATCAACTTCACAAGATTGCCAACACTTTCCTTGTCCTAGAAGGCGAAAACAACTTGTAAGAACCAAGACAACGATTAACTAAATTGAAATATTTAAGTCTTTCAAATAAAGACCTGATGTCCAAAGTTGTAAAATTGACTAAGCTGAAATCGTCAATCACATCACATAACTCCTTAGTAAGTTTCCTGCCAGCAGATTCAACCAAAGGTTCCAAATGACCCAGTGTGTAAAAATAGCACATCATAATTAGAGAATGCAATCTAAACATAAGACCACCAACATTGCATGTTTTGCTGTGAATGATTAAATGGTTTCATGGTTACTGCATTTCAGAGTTCATAACAGGTCACTGCAACAGAAATTGATTTAAGACGCATGAAGGATGATCCTCTAGCAATTCCTCAAGAAAATAGAAACTATCCACAACTCATGTTTTGTTTTCAAACTTTGCCTCAGTGTAAGTACATTAGAGTAACTACAATCTTCCCTGCACAGGTTGTTAGATAACTGTGTAAGCAGGGTTCACAAAACCAATTTAGAAAAAACGTTCGAAAATCGAAAATATCGAGTCGAAAATCACTCAAACATCGTCAAAAACGGAAGGGTCAAGAATTCAATTTTTTTGGAAAAAATTCCAAAAATATCGAAAATCAACCGGTTTTCGGTGAAAATAGGCCGGTTTTGACCGAAAATCGACCGACTAATTGGTGGGTGCTGACCACTATGGTTTTGCCACATGATTTTAACCTAAAACCGGTTGATTTGACCGAATACCGGTCGGTTTCAACCGAAAATCGACCGGTTTTACGTCGCATAAATTTTTTCGAATTTTTTTAATTAGACTGGTTTACCGACCGGTTTTGGATATCGAACCGGCTCGGTACGATTGAAAATGGAAATTTTCGAGCGGTTTTCGACGGTTTTGTGAACCCTGTGTGTAAGTACATCAATTGCAGCTTAAAACTGGTTTCCTAAATCAAAAAGAAAAATAATAAATAAGTACTGCTTTCATATTTCATAATTTCCCAAAAGAATTGGAGATGCCTGCTTAATAATATCAGCTTTGACCAAGTTTAAAGCTCTCAATAGGTGCAACATGGATTGCACATACCCCTTACTGAGGCAGTAAAATTAGGTGTTTATTGTTCAAAAACTTACCTGTACTTGGCAGAACGAGGATCTTGATCAAGATGGTATTGCAAATAAGACAGCTCTTGGACATCGGTGTAGAAGTCAAGGTTGAATGCTGCCAATCAAGAAGATCAGTAACTACTATAGTATAAACATTTACTCAATTAAAACGTGCTGCAGACAAGCATGCTACCTAAATTTCCATAGTTCTCAATGAGGTCAATCTTTGACAAAACATTGATGTGTGGTAGCTCCAAGTGTAACATAGTTGACAGCGAAAGAAGCAAAGCACTCACATACTTCCCAGGATCACAGCACAAATGGGCATCAACAAGGTGCACAGCAGTCAGCTGCAGAACACCAAGAAAAAGCGTGGGTAATGTCATTCATTAGCATATAACAAGGAATTCTGAATAGAATTGAAAATAGGTTTGTACCCGCAAGTCTAGCTTTTTAATGAGTTTATTGATAACAATCCTTGCATTTGAGTGAAGGAAGAAAAGTTCCACTTGACCCGGGAAATCAAATAACAAATAGTGATCTGCAGTAACCATCAACCTTGAGCAAGTCACGTAGGAAAATAGTACAATTTGAGCAATATTAGTGTAGCTATCTCATTACTCCTCTACCATGACAATGATCTTTCAGAAATTAGCTCAATAAACAGCAGATGTACTTTGTAAACAAACTTAAACACATCAATTTGGGATTCCAGATTGTTCAAAATTCTAATTTGGAATTACACAAGTGTCCGTCCAAGCTCATAGCAAGGTGAGCTGACCATTTAAAAAGCAAGTCCATTGAGATTGGTATTGGCTACTTAATAGTTTTTTTCTCAGATTGCACCATAATTTTTTTTTATTCAAATGTAAGTATATAGCCACTACCCATGGCTGCTTAAGGATATTTTTCATTTTTTTATGCATCTTGCAGCAGAAGGATATAATTTTATTGGAGAAGAAAGCCATGCTGTACTAACCTTCAATAAGAGGTTTCAATTTTTCCTCAAGCCAGTCAATATTCTTTTCCAAGTAATCCATGCAATACACAAGCCCTGACATATATATCAACAGCATAGCATAAGTAACCATAGAAACAAAACCAATAGGCTTGATTCTTGGACAACAGCAGGGGCAACCTCCGTTAGGACCAAGCGAATGCTCCGCCATGACATCACTCAGTTTTATGAGCTCCTCGATGTTGATGGCACATTCATATCTAGTTACAGCTGTCAAGGATACACACATTTCAGGTGTAACTGCAGAACACCAAGCCAACAAACGATAAGAGAAATCAGGAAAAGGAGCATTTCAGATCTCAAAGAGCAGAGGATACGGCAATGCATCATTCGCGGGATCGAGATTGACAACCACAACTTTCCTGCAAACCAACAATGAAGCGCATGAACTTGTGAATTAAGCAGACAAACACTTGGCACAACTACAAGTAGAGGAGCTCTGCAAGCACCAGTAACGATAATCCTGAGAACATAACTATCCACCTTGCCTCATTCTACCAAACTTTACCCCCAACCAGAACAAAGACGAGATGCTTAATCTAAACTCTACCCGCAATTGTTAGCAATCGAGTTCAGCACAATAGGGGCAAATCCTTCCTGTCATAGTTACTAATCGAATCACACAGCGCATCCCAGGAAGTAGTATACTACACCGAAGAGAACACAAGGCTAAACATTGGAACAAACAGCTAGCACGAGCTTGTGATGATGGAGCACTAGCTAGTTAGTAGAGCTACCTGCCGACGAGGGAGAGGAACTGGGACATGCCGTTGCAGTAGGTGGTCTTGCCGGAGCCCGGCGGCCCGATCACCACCTGCCCGAACACCATCCCCGACACCTCTCGTCTTCTCCTACCCCCGCACGACTGCCTCTTTGTACCTCCCTACGACCTGCCTGCGGGCGCGGGGCAGGATAGGGTTTTCACCGGAGACAGCGGCGGTGGCAGCGCAGGCGAGGCGAAGAGAGGGCTCTGGAACAATTGCAAGGCGAGACAAATGAAGGCTTTGCTCCGCTTTAGGCCATATATGTTTTTATATTGCTTTGCCGTGTCGTACGATATATAGGCCGGTCCCAGTGTCAGGCCCATTATGATCCATCCACGGCCCATTAAAGGCTTCAGCTTATAGCCGGCACGACCGATGCCGTTGCCCGCCGCTCACTAGAAGCGCATGCGCCGTGTCCCGCCGCTCGCCGTCCACCCGCCGCCATGGCCTCCGGCGCCTCCTCCGGCCAGCGCCGTCACCGTAGCGGCGGTGCTGCCCCTCCTGGAGCGCGCAATCTCCTCGGGCGACGTCCGCGGTCTCGGCGCGCCGCGCACGCGGTCCTCGTCAAGACGGCTCTCACCCGCCACACGCTCCTCTCCAACCGCCTCGTCGCGCTCTACGCACTGCTCCCCTCCCCAGCCGACTCCCTCGCCGCCTTCGCTGACCTCCCGCACAAGAACCCGCACTCCTACAACTCCCTCCTCGCCGCGCTCTCTCGCGGCCGGGCAAACCTGTCAGACGCCCTCCACCTGCTCGACGCAATGCCAGCCTCCTCCCGCAACGTGGTATCATATAACACCGTCATCTCGTCCCTCGCGCGTCACGGACAGGAAGCGGAGGCGCTCCGCGTGTTCGCCCGGCTGGCCAGGGACAGGTGCCTGGGGCCGGAGGTAGCCCTCGACCGGTTCGCAGTGGTCAGCGTTGCCAGCACATGCGCGGGCCTCGGAGCTGCGAGGCCGCTCCGGGAGATGCATGGGGTGGTGGTAATCTCGGGGATGGAGGTGACTCTCATTATGGCCAATGCCATGGTGGACGCATACAGCAAGGCAGGGAGGGTGGAGGATGCGAGGAGGGTGTTTGACCAGATGACCGTCCGGGACACAGTCTCTTGGACATCGATGATTGCAGGGTACTGCCGGGCAAAGAAGCTCGATGTGGCAGTGCAAGTGTTCGACATCATGCCGGAGCAGGACATGATTGCATGGACGGCACTCATCTCTGGGCATGTGCAGAATGGGGAGGAGGAGGCCGCTCTGGAGCTTTTTGAACGTATGTTGGGTGAGGGGTGGCACCAACCCCATTCGCCCTGGTATCATCTCTGGGTGCGTGCGCCAAGCTCGGGCTTATCGCTCGTGGGAAGGAAGTTCATGGCTTCATCTTGCGCCAGTGCATCGGTTCAGACCCTTTTAACATTTTCATCCACAATGCCCTCATTGACATGTACTCCAAGTGTGGTGACATGGAAGCGGCCAAGGCGGTGTTCGACCGGATTCCTGAGAGGGACTTCATCTCTTGGAACTCCATGGTGACAGGGTTCTCACACAATGGCCAGGGAAAGCAGTCGCTTGCCATGTTCGAGAGGATGCTTCAAGCTGAAGTGCAGCCAACCTATGTCACGTTTCTTGCTGTCCTGACAGCTTGCAGCCATGCCGGTCTAGTCTCTGATGGCCGTCGGATTCTCGAATCAATGAAGGATCATGGTGTTGAACCAAGGGCTGAACACTATGCTTCCTTCATAGATGCCCTTGGTCGAAACCACCAACTGGAAGAAGCAAGTGAGTTCATTAAAAGCTTGTCGTCCAGGATTGGTCTGGGTACTGCTGGATCATGGGGGGCGCTTCTTGGTGCATGCCATGTTCACGGCAATATCGAGATCGCGGAGCAAGTGGCAGAATCCCTCTTCCAGTTGGAGCCTGGCAACAGTGGTCGGTACGTCATGTTGTCAAACATTTATGCAGCAGCAGGACAGTGGGGCAATGCACGCCGGGTCAGAGCGCTCATGAAGGAGAAGGGCCTAAAGAAGGATCAGGCTTACAGTTGGATCGAGGTGCGAAGTGCAAAGCATATGTTCATTGCTGATGACATGTCTCACTGTCAGGCAAATGAAATATACGAGATGTTGGACAAGCTTTTTGATCATATGCGGATTGTAGGGGATTCTGTCGAAGACCAGCTTTCTTTGTGTTGAGGGAGACAGCTTGTGTCAAAGCATTGCTCCAGCATTGCTGGAACAAGCCCCCTTGTATGAGGCATGCCAGGCGACTAGGTGAGGTCTGCCGCTTTGCTTCAGCATCAGCGAAATGGCGAGGTGTTCCAGCTTCTGAGGCAGGATGCTGCAAAGGAGCTCCAGAGCTCAAAATTGTAGTTATTGTTTAGTCTTTGAGGCTGCTATCTCAGCATAACCCATATGATTTTAATCCATTTTAAATTTGAGATCTCGACAAGTTTAACGTCAGAAATCAAATTTACATCTGAAGATGGCAATTGAGGGGAGAGATTCAGAGTTCAAAACTTTGGATCATGTCGGAATCCAGTCAGGCTTTGATCACAACAGAACCAGCAAGAATTTGACCTGGCTCGATTTGGGAGTTCAATGAGTGAACTTTAGAATCAAATTTTCCCCTGCAGGAGATGCCATCAATTGCCTTTTTTAGGAAACCATTGGTTGATTCTTCAGCGCGACGATTCTATGTTGGGAAGATGAGAGGAGAGACTGAGTTTGTTTGTGTTTGTAACTTGTAGCCAGTAGGGTTGGTTTTTTAAAAATTAAATAAATAAAGTTATGTTTGTAAGTAACTACAACATACTCGGTTGTTCTCATTCAGATCAGGGAAGCTTATTGACTAACTTCAGAGTCCAGTTCTTTTTTTGATGAGTGAAACGTTCTCTCTTATTTGCAATGGATAATCCAATCCAGAGTTGTAGTCCATGTCATTGTGAAATGTCAAGTACATCAATATTTCAGAATGCATCATTAGTAGCTCCACGAGGCTGCAAATAAGGCCGACTTGCACGTTCAAATTGAGGATTCACAGGGATCAAGTTGAGGCCCATTTGGATCGGCATCGGAGTATTGGAAGCTCATGTTCTATTTCTCGACAAATATCAGTTCATCTCTCTGCAATCCTTCCACGAAACCGTGTTCTTTGGAGTGGCATATTACAGAATTTCCCGTAATTACAAGACCCAAATCATACGAACAAAAGAAGCGACACTACTATGCTGGAACTAGAATTCAGTGGAGGAACTAGGATTGAGGAAGCGGCCAGCACATTCACTCATTCAGAGGAAGTACTGGCCTAAGAAGATATATATGCACGTACTAGGGCAGAAAGTGCGTGACGTGAAGAACAAATAATTGAGTCCACAAAACCGACCAACTTAGCTCGGCCTTCTCATCCACATCGCCTAGATAATATTTCCTCTCCAAGGCAAAGACCAACCAGAGGTTCGTACACTACACTTGCAGCAACTACACGCACCGCAACACGCAACAGCATTGCAGGTGGCGAAGAATCCAAACCAGATTAGATCAGCGACGAGCGATCGTCGGTCGTCACAGGTGATGTAGACATGCAGTAGCAAACCATGAACGAGCCACCTCCGGCACCCCCCTGCCAGCCAGACCCTTTTGCCCTGCGAGACAACAAGGGGGACACGAGGGGAGAGAAAAAAGAGCCTGGAGACGCAGCCAATCTTGGTCGCTCTCGTTCTCCACCAGGCCACCACCATCACCGATGATTCATTCGCCATTCACCCCAGGCGTGGCACGCCGGGCAGGCAGTGGCCACCGAGCTCATCCCCGACTGGTGCTGCGGCTGACACGCACAGCCAGAGCCTCAGAACCGGCCCAAAAGTGGGCGATCCACCACTGCCAGCACATGCTGAATAGCAAGCATATATGCGGTGCATTTGCGTTTGCGTTGCATTTCCCTCTATCTTTCTGCCTCTTCTGGTGCAAGGCCTGCAGCAGCCCAGCCATCCACAGCCGCATCATTCTTCACTATCCCTTCCCCAATTCCACGGGACAGAATGTATCAGATATCCACGCCGAGACCATGGGCAGCGCGCGCAGGCGTAGTGTAGAACGGATGGATCATGAACCCCTTGCGCGAAACCGGACCAAACACAGTGCGGCCGCCTGCCACGCTGCAGTGTCCATACCTCTTGTTCTCGCCAGGGGATACGTATCTGTCCATCTGATACCATTCAAGTCAAACAGTACGAACTAACAGTATGCTCCAGAGATCTGACATTGATTGGAATCAATCACCTGGACAGCGGTTGCTGAGGATTTGATGTTGAAAGACCGTGTAAAAGTCTAACTATATTATTAATGAGTATTTGACTGTATTTTACTTAGGAATATGATTTATTTTTAGCAATTTAATAATTATTGTATATAATTTTGGACATTGCTATGCGATGAGTTTCCTTGTTTTTTATGGCTGTAGGACGACGTGCTAGGTCCTGGTGAGGTGCAGGATGATCGAGACTAGACGAGTGCGCCGGAGGTCTAGACGGTCGGGAATCGCTGGAGAATAATCGGAGACGGAGTTGCTGTGAGCCTAGAAGACAAGTGAACGGCTGCGATGCTAACTTGGGACTGCTCGAATCAAGTAGAGCCGTTGGATTGCGGTTTAGAGGATAGAGTAGCAATCAAGTTAACTTGAGTAAATCTCAATTCTTGATGGGGTTTCTTGAGGGCTAAATAAAACTCATCCAAGGGTGAAGGATGACTTAATCTCAACCCTTGATGAGGTTACTTAAGGGTCAAATAGAACTCATCGTAGGGTGAAGAATAACTAAAGAGTAGTATAAATAGAGGAGTAGGAGAAGCTCTTCTCTCTTGAAGGTTTTATGTGCTCTTTTGAGTTTTGTCCACCTTGTTGTAAGACTTTGTAAATCATTCTTCAAAGAACTAAAATTTTACTTTCTAACTTTTCTAAATTTAATTTTAGCATTTACATTATGTTTTAAATTCAGCATTTAAATTCTGCACTTTAAATTCTACAATTTAATTTCTTGCAATTTACATTCTCGCAAGTTGGATTTGCTTCCTCTCCTTCTACTTGCTTTTTAAATTTTGCAATTTAATTTCTTGCAATTTACATTTTGGCAAGTTGGATTTGCCTCCCCTTCTTCTACTTGCTTGTGCTTTTTGTGCCAAAAATGTATGATTAATGAATGAATCTTCTTCAGATCATATTCTCATCATCTAGACAATTCTTTGCAAGAACTTGATCTCTTTGCTTAATCTTTGAAATTTTTTTGTAAATCGCGTTTGAGATTTTTGTTTCTTGTGTTCTTGCTTGTTGTGACAAGTGGGAGAATATCCAAGATCATTTTAATCATCACAACCCCACTAGTAAGTTCAAGACCAAGATTTCTCTGTTTTGCTCCTTTACATTTAAGTGTTTCAAGTGAGATTTTGGTTAGATTTATTGAGTAGAGGAAAATTTAATTGTGATCATTCATCCCCTCTCGAACGTCACGATGGTCCTTTAGAAATGCTCGGAACTTCTTATGAGATGCTCGAAACTTCACGCGAGTCTCAATCCTAGGCTCTTAGCCATTCAAGGTTTGATCAAACAGTCGGCGTTCCCAGAAAAGCATGGTTTTGATGCTTCTTGGGATGGTAGAGGATCAGAGTCTCCTGCAAAGGTGGACCCAGATAGTTTGAGTTTTAAAACTTCAAGTCATTGATGTTAAAATAGTAGATGGTTAATTCCTTAAAGATTCGAAAGTTCTGTAAAGGTTTGGATGTTGCAGATAATCCTTAAATATTCGAAAGTTCTGTAAAGGTTTGGATGTTGCAGACAAAAAGTCTAGACGCAAAATTAATGGGTTTACTGGAATCCGGGGCACCAGTTTAGGTCCATCCTGCTTCCTGCAGTTGATGAAAATTCAGCAGCAAAAACCTTTCAACTGTGGTTTTCAAATCCAAATGCTAGTCTTATTTCATAAGATTTCTATTATAAACTTTAGAGTTTGCAGATGTACGTAGTGTGCTTACTGTTTTGTGTTACCTTCCGCCCATTGATCAAATCATGGAATTTGTAGACTTTTGCCTTGGACAGCAAACCAAGCCTGAAGAGATTTGGCCAATTCATCACTAAGCTGCCTGTTTTCAGCTAAAATAAAACCGCTGATACATTCTGCAAGATTGCAAAGCACAAGAATATAATCCAACAAGATCAGCCTATTTAGAATTGCTAACCGAAGGGATACGCGGTATGCTACGTTAGCATAAAATAAAAATCTACCGCATAAACCAGAAACCATCTTGCAAGAAGGTGATCATAGATCGTTACTACTAGATGCGCAGTGCAGCGGAAGGAAAGGTCGAACAGGCGGTTCAATGTAGCGTGCGTCGAT
Source organism: Guadua angustifolia (assembly GCA_036346375.1). Classification (NCBI taxonomy): domain Eukaryota; kingdom Viridiplantae; phylum Streptophyta; class Magnoliopsida; order Poales; family Poaceae; genus Guadua; species Guadua angustifolia. Next base: position 27,557,268 of record CM070502.1, read on the forward strand.
GTAGTGGAAGTAGATGATCGTCCACGGAGCAACCGTCTCCTCCTTGCAAGCCGATCGTCTTCTTACTGAAGTCGATCGTCCGCGAGCATTGTCTCCTCCTTATCGCGGTCGTCCTAATCAATGTCGTACTCGCAGCAACGTCTCTACGTAGTCCACACATACAGGGAGGAATTCTATGCGTCGGTGTGCTAGCACCATGACGCACAGATGGGAGATGGCGGCTAGGGTTTTGGTGGAGAGGAGAACTTCGCATTTTATGCCCTTCACCCCATCCATTTATATAGCTTTTCGATAGTCCTCTACATTAGAGTCCGAATATAGTATAAAACCCATGTCACACGTGGCCCATGATTGTCTCTTGGATATAAATCCAACACTAACCAAATCGTATGAGGTTCAGATTGAATTGGTTCATCACCTTGAAATCATATGCCACATCTACCTGAGATCTTCAGAATTGCGAGACCAAGCAGTAAGGGCATCTGACCATGTGCAAAGAATCCAATCTTGCATTGTGGACACTTGATTGGACGCAGAACCGCATCATCGGTTCGTCACCGGGTGGATGGAGCCAGAGAAGCCTCCTCCGCATGACAAGTGGGTCCCCCACGGTTTGGGGTAACGGTTGCCTCACGTGTACTGGCATCCCCAGCACCCGCTCCTGCGGTGGTCCTGGTGGACTCAGCCTAATCTTACATGCTCTGCCATAAAGAAGCACAACAGGCATACATAACCCCAAAAGACTACCAGGGCGATAACAAAGAGTTGACACCAGACGTACGCACTGGGCCTGCAAATAGATTTAACTCCACTAGCGGGATACTACCGTCGAGACTTGAGAAAGGCAACATGGATTCAACGTGAATATATGATACAAAACGGTTGTTTTTCAGCATTGGACCTTCCAAACACAACAACTAAGGGTCTATTTGTTTCAGTTTTGAATTTTCTAAAAGCTGATTTTAGATTGTGATTGTAGAGAAGCTGATTCTCCAAAAGCACATATGAAGTGGATTGTAGATTCTAGTATATATAGATGGGTTGGATTATGAGAATCGGATTCTAGAATCAGGTTGTTTGTTTTTTATTCTGCTTTTAGGACTAGAATCCAGAATCAAAAGCTAGAACAAACAGGCCCTAAATTTAAGCATGTTTTCAATTCAGGACCTCTTGCCCTTATAATAAAGTGGACACTAATGGGTTAAAAACAATACGAATTGGTTCATTTCAAAAGCTTATGCTATTAAGGCTCTGTTTGTTTTAGTTTTTGATTCTGGATTCTGACTCTAAAAGCATAATCAGAAACAGAAACAAACAGTCTGATTCTAGAATCTGATTCTCACAATCCAGCCCACCTATATACACTAGAATCCACAATCCACTTCATATGTGCTTTTGGAGAATCAGCTTCTCTACAACCACAATCCAGAATCAGCTTTTAGAGAATCATAAAGCTGAAACAAACAGGCCCTAAAGTATATGACACTTCTAATTTTCTGCTCCTACATTGTACAACAAAGCCATTTAGATAAAATGGAAAAAACATTCACTGTAAAAGGACAAAACGGGCAAGAATTTGCAATCGATTACAGAATATCTGTTATAGCCTTGAAGAAACTATTGATATCCTGTTTAGGTTTCTTCCATTTAGAAGTCCCAGAAGCTAGTAAGTGTGCTACTTTCAGATTTGGTAATTGTGGGATCCTTACTGTTGATCAGGGTGACATTACCTTAGATGAATTGGAAAGGAACTTGTCTGACATATTTGATGCTAACTGGCCTTGGCAAGTTAGGCAACTTGAAAATTACAGGTTCCTTGTTCGCTTTCCCCCACATAAGAAGGTGACAGACTTAGCCTTACTACCTAGTTTTAACCTCAACAAAGCTGGAGTGACAGTTTATATTGAAACTTGGAAAGGAGAGGTAGATACTTTTGATGAGCTACAGGAAGTGTGGGTTCAAGTGAGGGGTATTCCTCCTAAGTGGTGTGTTTGGAAGGTTTTTGCTCAAGTAGCTTCTTGTTTTGGTATACTGGTTAATGTGGATTGGACGGGTATGTTTAAAAGTTTCTATGAGGTAGTAAGACTCCAAATTGCCTGCCGGGATCCCACTAAAATCCCTCAACAGAGGATTATGGGTGCTGAGAAGATTTTGTTTTTGATCCATCTTGTTGTAGAGAAAAAGGAAAGCTCAGATGCAGTTGAGGAAAAAGAACAGGATGTAGATAATGAAGGAGATGATGATGACTTTGATGACCTGGGCAATGAAGAGAAAGGATCTAAGGGCAGTAAAGATAAAATGGATACTGAACAAACAAATATTGCTGATCAAGTGGCTTCTGGTTCGGCTGCTAGGCAAACAAGTGCCTCTAATACGAAACAGATCAATGCGCAGTATGGTAAGTCGGTGCAAAATGCTAATACAGAGTTGGGGGAGATGTCTTGGTTGAAACTCTTTCAAAACAATACAAAAGTGGCTCTTCAGGATGAAAGTGTGGATGAGAAGAGGTGTTTCCAGATTCTGAGAGAGTTAGAAATGGTTGAGTCTGAGGAGGATGTTGAGGAATTCAAGGAAATGTGGGGTGAATGTCAGAAGGTTGTAGATCCAGTTGTTCAAGAGTTGATAGAACTACCTCTGGAGGAGGATTTGCTAGACAGTACAACTCTTGTGAATTGTCAAGACTGGAAACGATACAGTGACAATGATGAGAAACAGTACGTTGTAGATGAGTTTTCTGAAGATCAGGAGGGTTCAAAGATGGTTTTCAATCAGACTAGAGCTGACAATAAAAGGCAAAAAAGGTGGGGTCCGGTTCCAAGTACCAGGAGAAGTAAAAGAGTGGAGGATAAAGGAAAAACTATTCTTCAAAAAGCTCAGGAACTGTTACAACAGAAGAATCTAGAAGGCTGTCCTAAACCAAAAGGCAATACAGGTACGAGCTCTTTTGATCATTTTTCGGTTCATGAACTATCTTCGTTGGCTAGTTCAGTAAATATTACACTAGGTTCTTCAGAAAAAGAAGTAGCCAATAATATTGCTGTGTGTAAAGAAATTGATGCTTTAAGGATGGCGAATTTTGTTGAACATGTCTCTGTGGGAGATGTATGTAATGGTAATCTGTGTTCTTCTAGTCATAATAGGCATATCAATATGAATGAGGATGATGTTTTTACAACTCCGGGCCCTCTGAAGGAGGGCGCTGGGGAGTTTTCTGAGGAAGAAGGGTGGACAAGGGTTGGTAAAGTTAAACGGGGCAAGCACCCTATGAAAAAAAGAGGAAAATGAAGGGTATTTTTTGGAATGTGAGAGGTTTGGGCCAACCTGGAAAGACACAATGCTTGACTGATCTCATTCGAGATTATAATGTAGATTTTGTGGGTTTTCAAGAAACTAAAAAGGAAAATTTTAGTGTTTCTTTCCTTAATGCTATTAGTGGCTCTAAGAGTTTTGAATGGCATTGGCTTCCTGCCAAAACCACTGCGGGTGGTATTTTGGTTGGCACAAATGCTGAAGTTTTTGAAATTCTCAATGTGGGGATCACGAATTTTATGGTTCATCTGCTGATTAAGAACAAGAAAGATGGTTATGTTTGGAGACTTATCACTGTCTACGGGTCCCCTTATGAAGAAGGAAAAATGGAGTTTATTTCTGAGCTTCATGATATTTTCGTGGTGGATGATCATACCCCTGTTTTAGTAGGGGGGGATTTTAATTTGGTGAGATTTCAATCTGATAAGAGTAATGGTAAAGTAGATCATAAATGGTGTGATAAGTTTAATGAATGGATCGATATGTGGGGGCTTATGGAATTAAATATAACTGGCAGACGGTTTACTTGGGCAAATAATCAGGAAAATCTAATCATGTCTGTCATTGACAGGGTTTTTTGTAGCGCTTCTTTTGAGGAAAAATTCCCTTTGGCTTTGGTTTCTTCTCTTACTAGAATTGGGAGCGATCATACACCTATTCTGTGGGATTCAGGTGAGGTCGTTAGTCGTATTAAGCCTAGTTATAAATTTGAGAAGTGGTAGATTTTACATGAGGGTTTCAATGAAGTTGTCCACAAAGCTTGGAATATTACAACGAAAAATGATGTTATTGATAATTGGCAGAACAAAGTCCGAAACCTTAGGAGAGTTACTAAAGGTTGGAGCAATAATGTGGACTCCGAGATTAGGAAAAAGAAAGTTTCGTTACTGAAAGAAATTGATTATATTGACATTCTTGCGGAATCTAGAAGTCTTACCAAGGATGAGGAAGATAGACTATCTTATATTAAACATGAGATTGAAAAAATTTGGGATATTGAGGAGACTAAAGCAAGGCAAAGAGCTAGAGAAAAACATATTAAAGAAGGGGACAGAAATACTAAGTATTTCCATGCGGTGGCTAATCAAAGACGTAGGAAGAATTTAATTAATGTTCTTGATGGGCCTGATGGGCCAGTTTATGAAACCAAGGATATGTTGAATGTTGCTTGTGAATATTATAAAAAATTTTTTGGTTTCGAGTCTAAGCCTAACATTAGTTTAGAGGAGTCTTTTTTTAGCAGTGAGGAGAAAGTTACTGTTAACGAGAATCATCTTCTTGAGGCTCCTTTTTCTGAAGAGGAAGTCCGAAAGGCTGTTTTTAGTTCTTACTCTGATGGTGCTCCTGGTCCTGACGGTCTTCCTTTTATTTTTTATCAGAAGTTTTGGAACATTATCAAAGATGACCTTATGGCTCTGTTTAAAAAGTTAGAAACGTGTGATTTGGATCTGTTCAGGCTTAATTTTGCCATGATCTCCTTGATTCCTAAAGAAAATGATGCTCGTAACATTAAGCAGTTTAGACCCATCAGTTTATTGAATTGTAGTTACAAAATTATCACTAAAGTATTAACTAATAGAGTTGGCTCTATTTGCGATCGAATCATTCTGCATAATCAAACCGCCTTTATTAAAAATAGATATATTCTTGAAAGTGTGGTCACTGCTCATGAGGTGATTCATAAAATCCATCGTGATAATGAGAAGGGGCTTGTTCTTAAACTTGATTATGAGAAAGCCTATGATAAAGTTAATTGGAGTTTCTTATTAGAAATTTTGGCTAAAAGGGGTTTTGGGGCTAAGTGGCAGACGTGGATCTATTTGATTTTGGAGAAAGGCTCTGTGGGAGTTAAAATCAATAATGTTGAGAGTGACTTCTTTCAAACTGGGAAAGGATTAAGGCAGGGTGATCCCCTCTCTCCCATCCTCTTCAATTTAGTAGCTGATGTTTTTGCTCGAATTTTGCATAAAGCTGCGAATAATAACTTGATTAAAGGTTTGTGTGATGATCTTTACCCCGGTGGCATTATGAGTTTACAGTATGCTGATGATACCATCTTATTCTTAAAAAATAACGTGAATTATGCCTTACATCTCAAATGGTTGCTTATTTGTTTCGAGCAAATGTCTGGGATGAGAATTAATTATCATAAAAGTGAGTTGATCTCTATAGGATGTGATAACAATGAAACTAAGATGTTTGCGGATATTTTTTGCTGTAAAGTTGGAAATTTCCCTATTAAATACCTCGGTATCCCTCTTCACTATGAAAGAATTAAAAGGGATGATCTTCAACCACTTATTGATAAAATCTTGAAAAGAATTGCTGGTTGGAGAGGGAAGTTGTTTTCTTATAGTGGTCGGCTAGTTCTAATTAAGTCTTGCTTGGCGAGTATTCCGATTTATTTGCTTTCGTTTTTCAAGTTCCCTAAATGGGCTTTAAATCTTATTAACTCACACATGGCCAACTGTCTTTGGGACGATTATGAAGGGCATAATAAACTTCATTTGGCTAGCTGGCACTTAGTTTGCATGGACAAGGCTTTTGGTGGTCTTGGGGTTCCGAACATTAGAGATTTAAATCTTTGTCTCCTGGCGTCTTGGATTAAAAGATTATATGATAATGAGGATAAACTTTGGAAAGATGTTGTCAAACGCAAATATAATATTGATAATCCGAATATTTTTGCTACAGATTCTACTCATGCTTCTGTTTTTTGGAAAGGTGTTATCTGGGCCATGCAAGCTACAAAATTTGGTTATAAGTGGTATGTTGGAAATGGAACAAAAGTTAGGTTTTGGGAGGATGTGTGGTTTGGTAATTCCTGTTTAGCTATTCAATTTTGGGATCTCTACATTTTGGTTAATGAAAAAGGTTATACGATCGCTGAAATTTGGGATGGCTCAAATGTTAAATGTACATTTAGAAGGACGTTCTCGGACAACATGATGATCAGATGGTTTGAGTTAGTGGAGGTGGTTGAGTCTGTTAGATTTACTAATGATGATGATGCTTTGGTCTGGCAATATAATAGCAATGGGGTTTACTCTGTCAAATCCCTGTATGCTATTATTAACTTTAGAGGTGTATTGCCGGTTTTTATTCCCGCAGTTTGGAATCTGATTGTTCCTCCTAAAATTCAGTTTTTTCTTTGGCTCATCTCTCATAACAAAATTATGACTCGTGATAATCTTTTGAAAAGAGGTATGGACAGGGGAGTTGCTTGTAGTTTTTGCACTGAGCCTGAGACGGTGGGTCATATCTTTTTTGGCTGTGTAGTTGCTACAAACATTTGGTGTCTGGTGGGGGAGTTTTTTGAAATTAATATTGGTTTTAATTATGAATCTGTGGCTCGTTTTTGGCTTAGTAATGATAAAAACGCGGCTCTTAATACTATTTGTGCAGCTGCCCTTTGGGGTATTTGGAATAACATAAATAATTTGATTTTCCATTTACAGTGTTGGACAAATGTAAAAATGATTTGGAGAAAAATGCTCTCTTCGATAAGGGACTGGAAATCGCTGTACAAAGAGGATATGGTGGCGAAAATGGATCTTTTTTGCAGGTTTTTGGAGATCAAACTCCGAGCGCCACTCCCTTTGAGTTCCGAGCCTTTAGTTCCAAGGATGAGCAGCTGAGTCAAGATGTTCGTGAAGATGGCTTGTTTGCAGAATTAAAATGTCGTGCTAACTTTATTAGCAATCTGCTAGATGGAAAAAAGTAGTTAAGTCTTCGCTGTGTGTCCTGCCGCATCAGTGTGTTTTGGTTCTGGCTGTGATAAAAATATGAAGACTCTCTCTGTCGCTTGGTATGGCCCTGGAGGTTTTCTCCCAGCTGCGATGTGTTGAAGCTTTGCATCCTGTCAGGAGTAGTCTGCTGGTGATTTTGGTAATGAGTTGTGGTTGTGTCTGTTCTCCAGGTTTTGTCTGTCTGGAGACTTGCTGAGTATCCTGTTGCCAGCGTAATGTTTTGTTTTGTGTTGTCTGGTGATGTTGGCTGTTGGTTCGTTTGAAGGTTTGCTCAGGAGGCTGTTGTTCCCCTATTTCTAGTTGCTGACAGGATAAGGGTGCTGGGTTTATGATTTTGCTTTCTAGAATTTTTGGGTTTGCTGTCAGCTTATGTTAGCTGGAGGCTAAAGTTTGTAAGAACCTAACTGAAGTTTCTACTCAGTTTCAGTAATGAAACTGGGACATCTTTTGTGATGTCCTTTTGATCAAAAAAAAAAACTATTGATATCCTTAAATTCAATTCAATTAGTTAATTGACAGATAGCTGATATCTAATCTACCAAATCTAACATAATAGAAGGAAACAAGGCATGACTTACAATCGCATCACCAGCTATAAAACAGTGGAACCTAAATGATTGTACGCTAATGCTTTCATACGTTCAACCTTCAGATAGGGATGAAAATAAGAAGCCCTCGAGTGCAACAAGTCACATGCAATTCACGGTCTTCCTAGGCCAAGTGCATAAACTGTTATAACTGTTGTATGAAGTCAACACTTGGTGCAATGTTCATGTCATATATCTACAAAGAGGGTTCAATGATCATCCACATTCTTAGAAAGGATTACTGCAATTAAGCAGTCCGAAACCGATGATTCGTCGCTTAACAAAACCCTCTGTTCTTTCCTATTACTTTCATTTCTGCAAAACATACAAAAATGAGCAGTTTATCATATATGAAATGATTCAATTTGTTACTTCTGACCCCTCCCAAAATTATATATATTTGCACTCTACTACACACTATGGAAGATAGTACCGCATCATGATTCAACAAATGTCTCAGTATCATTAGTTCCCTCCACGAAAGAATAAAGAAGGAAAGAAAAGTATAGCACACTTTTTTCCCCTCTGTTGGCTGCAGCCGCCTCAAAAACCTCTCAATACTCCTTGACTTGCACGTCTCTCTCTCTCTCTCTCTCTCTCTCTACCCTCCATACACATCTGCTCCCTATAAGTATCAGTAGGTCAGCAGAATCAGCAAGAACTCTCATCTCTTCCCACTAAATAAACCTCTTTACCTTCTCTGCTAACTTGCATAAACTATCATAGGCTGCACTGCTAGCATGGGAGGAGCTGCTAACCTGCCACCGGGTTTCCACTTCTTCCCCTCAAACGAAGAGCTCGTTGTCCATTTTCTCCGTCCCAAGGCCTCCCTCCTCCCGTGCCACCCTGACATCATCCCAACAGTACTTCTGCACCGCTATGATCCATGGGAGCTGAATGGTGTGCAACTACATTCTCACTACTGTATATTCTCAGCCATTTCTATAACTGTTATGCTTAATATCGACTCCTGATAGTAATTACCCTTTCAAGGCAAAGCACTTCAAGCTGGGAACCAGTGGTACTTCTTCAGCCATGCAACACAAAGTAGGACCTCACCGAATGGGTATTGGAACACCACTGGTGCTGAAGAAACAGTAACAAGTGGTGGCTGTAATGTTGGCCTGAAGAAGACACTCATCTTCTTCATTGGAGAGCCATTCGAGGGCATCAAAACTAACTGGATCATGCATGAGTACCACCTGCTAGAAAGAGGCTACAGTGCCAGTGGTATCAGCACCTGGACTGGCTCAAGCTCTAACAGGAAATCCCACAAGAAGAGAGGTCACTCAAGTACGGTGAGTCGCATACTTGCATATACCATTTTACTTCTCGGAAGTCAACAGCTTAATCACAGATAAGGACATACCGACATACATAATCAATGCATGATCATTACAGGAGTCCAACAACTGGGTGATATGCCGAGTGTTCGAATCAAGCTGTGGTTCACAAGTGAGCTTCCATGACGAAGGCACAGAGCTTTCATGCTTAGATGAGGTGTTTTTGTCTCTAGATGACTATGATGAAGTGAGTTTGCCGAAAAATTAGAACCCTGGTCAATAGAGCTGATGGTAGGTTCTACGCCTGTAAAACCATTTAATTAACTATGATGGTGATATTTACATAAGCTGTTGCATTGTGGATGATCAAATAGCCTGATAGGCATTGAACCTAACCTAGTCTATCCTAGATCATTACCGTGTAATTTATTATTCTCCAATGAGTAAAATTCTTTAGCTTGTGTTTAATAACTGTGGCATATGTGTGAAACACAAGTCTCTTAGCTAAGATTTAAGAGATCAGCTAATTTTCTTAACCATTTGGTGGTTTGCTTTGGCTCATTAGGCACGTGCTTGGATCATCATCCGATGTAATCAAAGCGTGCACCATATGGCAGCTTGTGGGTTAGGGACTGATGTAGAAATGTGGCTATAGGTTTGTGCAGTTGCTTGCTTCCTTCCTTCCTCTCCAACTTACCTTGGTATCTATGTGGACAATGCTGTTGCACTGAAAAAAAAGGGGGACATTGAGATGCTTTTGTCTAACAGAGAATAAAAAAGTGAAGGTGGGTGCAGTGTTCTAAATAAAGGCTGTTAAGGCCTTTGGCTGTTAAAACAGTAAAGGTCCCCTGCCCGTTACATTTATAGACATTTCAAGATTTGCCCGTTTTATCGGGCCATTTATTCATTTTAACAGCCGTTTTCTATCGCGTTGTTTATTTTAGTAAAGTTGCAAAAGTGCCATATGACATAGAACTTTATGACATACATGAGATTAATGCTAGCTTTGCTTTTTATTGCCACTTGAGATGTTCATTCATTCAATTATGATTATTTAATTACATTCGCATCATGTCATCTTTTTTTTCATGTCACCAACGTGAACAATTGTTGATAGACTGGTGTGTGGATATTCTATATGCATGGAAAAAATGAATTAGATGTTTATTTCGTTACTGCAAACACATGTATATATGCCTTTGAATTTTAAATAGTAAAACTATTTACAAGGTCGCTTACCATATAAACACTAAAAGGTGGGGGTGACCATTTGTTCACCGTTTACTGTTATTTAGACTATTGGGTGGGTGGAGCTTACGCAAGTGCCATCTATGCCGTCAATGAGATAAGCTTTAAAGGTCATGTGAGTCTACATGGACACGCAAGGCAAGCATGCGTGATGGGGTGAGGGAAGTAGTGCTCCCATGAACTCACCAAACTTGCCAAACCAGTTATTAGGTGTAACCTACTAAAGTTCCTAAACCCTGATTGGTTGTTCATTGCCTAATGGATGGCTTTAGGACACTAGCAGTGGGGCAGTGGCTATTCAGTAACTTTACATACTCAAAAGTTTTGACAAATTGAGAAGTTTACCCTTGGAAATGCTAGGATATAATTAATGCATGTTCTAGGGGGAGTTGTTAATTCACCTAGTCATGATTTCAGATGCATGCCCTAACTTTTCCTGACTTAAGAAACATGATAAAGGTCCAACACATATAAGTGATTGGGGACACATATGGAAAAATAAACAAATGATCAATTATAGTTGTGCTAGTGGTCTGTATGTGTTAATATTTTAGTAGTTCTTTGATAATTATTCTGGCAATGTAACAATTTTTAGCTGAACAGAAAAGATTCTGGGAATTGGCAACTGGATAACAAGTTTATTATAACCATTGGTTATGTATGCAGCAACATCGTATACATACATATAGTATCTCATTGAGCACCGATGTCACTTTGATTGGGCCAGTATGAAGAACAACATTAGTCTTTGCAGAAACAAAAGATAAGCCACCTAAAAGGTAACCATATAAGATTGGAATATAGTTATACTCTGACATTGCATCGCATCCTATTCCAAGATGCTTAAATTTGATCAGGCAAAGCAATAACAATATCAAAATACAATCAAGAAGCACCAGTGCAGTGATTATGAGGTTTGAACTGACCATAAGTATAATTGGAAGAAGCATATACCTGAATTACATTCAGATCAAGTATATCGTGAATTTTGATAATAGGATTTGTTGCCTCTTAGGGGAAGGACATAATGTCATACAGTTAATAGTGTTTCAGAAGTCCCTACATGAGAGTAACAATATGTAGTGACTTTGTTCAGCTTTTTGGATGAAGAAACTTGTCCAATTTCCTTTCTGAATGAAAAAATATCAGGAGACTATTAGAGTGGTATATTCAATAGCATGTTTCATGAATTATATCCACACTTGTAAGCCCAGATAACTCATTTTACATCCTTACCCACTATAACATGTTTTGAACTGCTAATGCAAGGTAGACCATGGCAATAAATAAAGCCCATAGGCCAGTAAACCCAAAGAACTAAATTTGTACCCTTAACCTGTAACAGCATCTTTAAACTACTGTCATACTTCGTTTGCTGACAAGTAGCTGAACCTGCAACCCAAACTGAGATGGCTGAAATACAGTTCTGACATATTACCTCAGGGGGTTTGTTTCTATCTGCCAGCAAACGGTGCTTTACCTCCTAAACCCAACAAATGATGCTGAAATTTAGAATGATGAAGACCAATAACTGTGTGTTCTATATAAACATCATTTACCCCTATCATACTTTGAAGAGGACGCATGCCTAACTTCCCAGTTGGGCTCCTCATGTCAATTCAAAAGCTAACTACTTTCTGAATCCAACGCTTATTTTGTGTGCTATCTTGGCTAGTTTGCTTATTACACTCGCAAACCGATTGGCCTTCTCATAGTCACACCAGCCTCTGTAAAGGGGCTCCATAGCATAGAGCAAACTCTATGATGAAGGTAACTCCCCTCGGTGTACATGCTTTACTGAAGTCATTCCCTCAACTAGCAAAGTGAATTGAAATGAAATGCACATAGATAAAATTGCCAAAACTTATGCTTCGGTTCTCCAGGACGTTTCTGAAATCCATCTGACTAGTTTCTTTGCACATGTTAGAAATAGACAATTGAGAACTTTAGAAATGGGTTAGATCCCTGTAGTTTTCAACAAGTACAGATGGTGACACAACATTGTCTTTCCATGTGTAAGTGCAATTGCCAACAGGGCCACATTCATGCATTTGCTACTTTTTGCCTAGGCACTAATTATGTTCTTGATATGCGTAGTGTGGCCAAGTTCACTTCAATAATGTCAAATCAAACACATCAATGTAGAACCGAAACAGAAAAAATATTCTTACATGTTTGTGGGCATTCATTCTGTGGACCAATGCAACTTATATCAAAAACCATCTTCATATCAAATTTACGACCACATATTTATCATACCAATGCACAGTATCTAACCATTTCCATGCCATTGACCGGTATTTGGCAATGAAACATGTTAGCCCAAAATAATTATGGTATGGAATTCTGCAGTCATGGAAACAAAATTATTGTCAGACGGTAAAGTTCTCCTTAAAGATTTTCAATCCAGAAAACATTTTTACATTCAATATAAAGTTTCTAGCCATGAAATGCAATCTGGCAAGGAACAGCTGAAACTGAAATGCAAATGCAAAATATTTGTGTGATCGAAGGCTCAAAAACAGGCCCCCCCCAACAGCACAATATCTGATTATTCGATGACCTCCCATCAATGATTGTTACGCAATAGTTTCAGTTCAAAATCACTCATGCAATATTATCTGCTTGTGTGGAGTGTGAAACAAAGAAGAGCTTGGTAGTTGACACACAAATTTAACGATAGTTCTGTGAAGCATCTGGACCAAGAGGAACGCACATACTTTTGATTATACATCAAATGCCGAGTGGTGGATCAGTTATTTGTGTAGATTTGGTATGCTGCAGGCATACAAAGCCTCTCTTGTGCTCCATACCAGGCAGCATACTAGCTCGTTTTGTGAGTGAGAACTGAGAAATCGTGCAAGAGAGAGCGTGTATGTACCCCCATCATTAAGTATCTAAGTGTTCTAAGTGTGTTGCAGTTTGAAACGTTTTCCAAACCAGAGCTAAATTGAGCCCATTTCGCCAATCACTTCCTTCATATTATCATGATAAAACATTCCTGCACAATATGAATCAAACTTGATTATAACTGTAGAAAACTAGGTAGAGTTCTACACTATATAGTATATGATCATCTATTAACTACTTAAATCATGAATAGTTGCAAAGCTAGAACTTAACTGAACCAACATGATTCTAACAGTTCTGTTCAAAGAAAGGTTCAATTTAGGCCCATTGCACTAGCCACTTTCTACCCCGTCCTTTTGCCACTGGAAGTCTTCCAGCCTTGTGACAACCCTATCAAAATTTTGTTTAATTCTCAATTCCGGGGGCATTGGAACCTTTCAGGCCTCAATATGACGAAATCTTGGACCACTGGCCTACATAGGGCTCATTTAAGCCCATCTCACCAATTGTTTTCTTCCCCCATGCTCTGATAAGACATTCTTCCACTACAACTGTAGTAATTGTGTAAAGACCCTCACAGTTTGTATAGGATACGGGATACAAGCATTTGACAGAACCAAGATAGAAGGACTCAAGTCAGCTGTTTCAGATTTTCCGTAGTAGCTTCTTTTTGCATAGATAAGAGATTTTTTTTCACGCTCCAAGCTTGAACATAACCATGGCAAAACTACCCAGGTTAAAATTCTCACATCATGGCAATATCCATCCATTCATCAATAATATTAATAAAAATATAAAACAAATCCACCTTTGTGAAATCTCATCATGATTCATGAGAGATTTTGTACACCTAAAAGTCGTCTCACGACCACTTGGACTTGCTAGGCCACCCACCAAACCCTAAACCCCCAAAACCAAAATCCAGCATACAATTCCAATAACTATCACATCACTGATCTACTGGCCACACAAATTTCAACATGGGAGCCCAAATCATCATCTAAAAATCATACGGGCCATGGAACAAATTAAGCGAGCTGCGTGCAATTACGAGGGTGACTGGAGGAGTGTTCGAAGTAGGAGAGATCACCTGGTGGATCACGGGAGGTAGGAGTCTCCGGGGACGCTCCGTAATAGGCTGCTCCGCCTCCGGAGTGCGTCGCCGTCGTCCGCGGCGGTAGGGTATTGGAGGGGAAGGGAGAGGAGTGGTTTGTGATTAGTTTGAAAGGTTCAGGGGGCACTCTGTGAGTTCGCACGGTAGGGATGTAATCGGATCGGATACGGTCGGATATTGTTCATTCGTATTCGTATTCATATTTTTTATCGAATACAAAGTCGAATACGAATGGTGTCGAATGTAAATACGAATACGAATAATACCGGATACTATCACTTACGAATACGAAGCGAATATAGACCGGATTCAATACGGGTACGAATATTTTTAGCCGGATAATACACGAAAATATAGATCATTTATTGCACATGTAACATACTGAATGATAGATTACTTATGAATTATGAATAATTATTGACAAAATGTGAAGAAAATAGTACAAGAATTTACTATAGTTGCATTGTACATAATTAAGAATTAATAATGAACGCACTAGAGATTATATAAAAGCTAAATGTAGAGTCATAATAGAATTATCAAAGACAATGACACTAGCAAATTAGAAGTCACAAACTAGTAAGGTAAACATGATAGAATCATATAATACCATATATCAAATTTATACACTACTAATTCTAGTCTACTTAACCAGTTAGGTGCATGCATGTACGACGTAAGGTAATAATACAACCAATCCACCAGTGTACTATTTGGCACTTGTCCACGGCACCACCTTAGGAGTGAGGATAATGATCTCATGTTTATGCTCCATAGAACCATAGAGGCACATCATAGCATAAGCAACATCATAGTACTAATACATTAACGACTAATTAACAACATTATGGTTGCTAGCAGTTGAGTTTAGACCTCAAGCAAACATAGCCACATAGACAATGGCAAGTTCATACACTGATACACATAACTAAGTAATAACATTATGGTTCCCAATAGTTTAGGCCTCAAGCAAACATAGCCATTGCCCATAGGTGATAACTGACAAGTGAACAACAGTAGTAAGTAGTTACAATCTACTAATCTACTTCAGTCTCCTGGTCCTTAGTCTTTAAGACTTCAAAAGTTGAATTATCCAACTAGCATCCGGCTTGGATTTTTCGCAACGACCAAAAGGAAATACAGAATGAAATCGAGCGGCAAATTTCTGTGGCAAGGCATCACTGCAAGTGGGAGTCTATCATAAAATTTTCTCCTTATTCGGAGAATAAATGCTCTCTTGAATAGACAATAGAACTCAACATCGTAGGTAAAGAGAGTGAGCTAACTTCTATGAATTTTCCTGTACTGCATAGAATGAATTCTAGCGGCGAATTTCTGTTGCATGTTAGAAGTATAAGCAGGAGTTCTCTGAGTAATTTTTTGCTCCTTCGGAGGACAAAGACCAGCTCGAATAGACTGATATAGCAAAACGGCACTTCGGCTTGAGCAGGACTAAACGCTACGCGCGTGGAGCTGAACAATACGCGCGTGGAGCCGAACGAGCCGAGCGAGCCGCGTGCTTTTTCCTTGATGAGCGGCGCCAAGAGCACTACATATCGGACGAGTCTCTCCGCTGCGTTGGAGCGGCGGCGCCGTCAACGCGTTGATCTCCCTGCGTGGCATCAAGATCGATACCTGTGGCGCACTTGGAGTTGGCACTTTGGCAATGGGCAGTGGCAGTGTGGCACTTGGTAGAATGGTAGTTGGTACTTGGCACTTGGCAGTTGGCATTGGTACTGGTAGTCTGGTAGAGTACCCAAAGTGGTATTGGTACACTGGTACTAGTGCCTCCAGACTTTAGTGACTGGTGCTCTTTGATTGAAGAGTTACAGACTCATAGTCTTGGAGAAGTCTTTAAAGTTTTCGGATAATATCCATATTTTATATCCGAATATTATCCGATTATAAACTCGGATATTCCTGTATCCGTCGGATAATTACTATCCGTATCCGTATCCTTATCCGAGATAACTATCCTTATCCGTATCCGTATCCGAAAAATTCTTCGAATATCCGAAAAACTATTCAAATCGCTATCCGAATTGATTCGATTCGGTCGATCGATCGGAAAATATCCGTTCGAGATTTGGTATCTTTGCGCAGCATACAAAGCCTCTCTTGTGCTCCATACCAGGCAGCATACTAGCTCGTTTTGTGAGTGAGAACTGAGAAATCGTGCAAGAGAGAGCGTGTATGTACCCCCATCGTTAAGTATCTAAGTGTTCTAAGTGTGTTGCAGTTTGAAACATTTTCCAAACCAGAGCTAAATTGAGCCCATTTCGCCAATCACTTCCTTCATATTATCATGATAAAACATTCCTGCACAATATGAATCAAACTTGATTATAACTGTAGAAAACTAGGTAGAGTTCTACACTATATAGTATATGATCATCTATTAACTACTTAAATCATGAATAGTTGCAAAGCTAGAACTTAACTGAACCAATATGATTCTAACAGTTCTGTTCAACGAAAGGTTCAATTTAGGCCCATTGCACTAGCCACTTTCTACCCCGTCCTTTTGCCACTGGAAGTCTTCCAGCCTTGAGACAACCCTATCAAAATTTTGTTTAATTCTCAATTCTAGGGGCATTGGAACCTTTCAGGCCTCAATATGACGAAATCTTGGACCACTGGCCTACATAGGGCTCATTTAAGCCCATCTCACCAATTGTTTTCTTCCCCCATGCTCTGATAAGACATTCTTCCACTACAACTGTAGTAATTGTGTAAAGACCCTCATAGTTTGTATAGGATACGGGATACAAGCATTTGACAGAACCAAGATAGAAGGACTCAAGTCAGCTGTTTCAGATTTTCTATAGTAGCTTCTTTTTGCATAGATAAGAGATTTTTTTTTCACGCTCCAAGCTTGAACGTAACCATGGCAAAACTACCCTGGTTAAAATTCTCACATCATGGCAATATATATATCCATCCATTCATCAATAATATTAATAAAAATATAAAACAAATCCACCTTTGTGAAATCTCATCATGATTCATGAGAGATTTTGTGCACACCAAAGCTGCCTCACGGCCAGCTTGGACTTGCTAGGGCACCCAGCCAAACCCTAAACCCCCAAAACCAAAATCCAGCATACAATTCCAATAACTATCACATCACTGATCTACTGGCTACACAAATTTCAACATGGGAACCCAACTCATCATCTAAAAATCACACGGGCCATGGAACAAATTAAGCGAGCTGCGTGCAATTACGAGGGTGACTGGAGGAGTGTTCGAAGTAGGAGAGATCACCTGGTGGATCACGGGAGGTAGGAGTCTCCGGCGACGTGTCAGGACGGTGCGGCTGGAAGGAACAGATGCGCGCGGGAGTGATCAAGACAGGCGGGAAGGATGTCAAGATTGAAGGAAGGAATGAGCGGTATAGATTTAAACGTTTGTGTTGATCGGTTGTGATCGTTTTGGGTTGGTGAACAGGGTTGTCGGTATGTTCTGTAGCTGTCAAACGGTATTACAGTCTGTAAATCGATGGTGCTGAGTGCGGGTGTTAAAAGGGTGATGTATCCGATCAGAAAGATACGTTTTTGCAAAAATGGAATGATTTACTTTCCCCTTCTCCAAGTTCCTTCCCTTCTCTCTTATCTGCTTTCCCTTGCGTTCTTCTTCCTCTCTGTATTGTCTGATTTCGTTCTGAAAACAAGCCGGCTATCACATTTGGTATCAGAGCAGTTCGATCCAGACCTTCCGCAGCAACGTCGTGTGACTGATCCGATTCAGAGTGGTAAAAAAAATCCGGAGCAGGGTTGGAAGTTTAGGATCAAGAAATTGATCCCGAACATTTCGCATAAAAATTTTTTCCCCCACTCTGGTTCACTCGATCGTGAGCAGTCACGGCACCGCCTAAACCCTCCGTCCAAACCAGGATGGTGTTGGAGGCTGTCGGAGAAGTCGCCGATCTGGCTGAGGCGAGATGGGAACACATGGAGGAGAAGTGGGAGTCCATGAAGGCGCATCTGGACTTCATCGTGGAGAAAATCAAGCTGGTGGAGACCATTCTGATCATCCAAGCTCAGGTAATGGAACATAGCAATGTTATCGGGGGGTTGATGGAACAATTTCAAAAGGTTGTGCAGTCCATGAGGGAGAGTCCGGGAGTCCATAATGCTCCGCGAATGGAAGCCGATTTAGGGATGGTCACGCCGCAGCCGTTTTCTATGAAGATGGGCCAACGGGGCGACATTACTACTCCTACGGCGGGTTTGTTGGGCAAAGGTCCAGCTGCTTCATTGAAGTTTGGCATGGATACTTCTTCTCCAGCTTCGGCGGGGACACATGGGGAGCGGAAGTTGCAGATACCGAAGATGACATTTCCCACATTTGAGGGTGATGAACCACGTATCTGGCGAAATCGTTGCATGCAATACTTCAAGATATATGACATAGATGAATCCTTGTGGACGACAGCAGCGGCGAAGCATATGGAAGGTAATGCAGCGATGTGGCTGCAAGTCTATCAGGAAGACCATCCTTACAGTGGGTGGGAGCAGTTTATGGCTGCAGTGGAGGATGAGTTTGGAGCGTATGACGCTCGCCGCTGCCTTCGAGAGCTCATTCAGATCAAGCAGACAGGCACGGTGGAGGATTATCATACTCACTTTGAGGTCGCCATGTATAAAGTCCGGGCATACAACAAGTCATGTAATGAAGATTTCTTTGTTAATCATTTTATTATGGGTTTGAAAGATGAGGTGCGCTTTGATGTGGAAATTCAGTTACCCAACTCTGTTCAGAAGGCTTTTCTGTTGGCTCAAATCCAAGCCGAAAAATGTGAGAGGCACAGGATGAAACCCTTCCGCCCATCATTGTCAGTGAAGTCTCCTAGTGCATTTCGTCCAGAAGGGGTCATTACGGATCCTAAACCACAATTGGAGGAATTGGGCCGAGCTCGTCAATTGCGTGATTATCGTCGGGCTCGTGGGTTGTGTTTCAAATGTGGAGACAAATTCGAGAAAGACCATCAGTGCAAACCAGTTCCCCATGCGCAACTTCATGCACTGGCGGTGGAGGAGTCGTTGGATCAATTGAGTGATGACCTTTTGCAGAGCCTAGAAGCTGAAGACAAAGCATTTGAACAGGAGCAGTATCGGTTGTCGGTTCATGCACTGTCTGGAACTAAAGATTATGCCACTATTCATTTGCAAGCAATGGTGGGCAGTCAAGTGATATTGATGTTGATCGATTCGGGAAGTTCTCACAGTTTTATTAACTCTACTTTCTTGAGCGCACTAAATACAAGACCGAGCCTATTGATGCAGTTCAAGCTTATGTGGCTAATGGGGAATCGTTACAATGTGATCGACAAGTTGCTCAGTTGGAGTGGTGCACTCAAGGACATTCATTCTGTACTGATATGCGTGTGATCGCCTTAGGCATGTATGATGCTGTGTTAGGCATGGACTGGCTTCAGTGCTATAGCCCCATGCTGTGCAATTGGCGCCACAAAACGTTGGAGTTTGTGCATCAGGGACAGAATATTCAGTTGCAAGGAGTGTCTCACCGATCTGTCGATCGAGTTGTCGACATACCTGACAAACACCGCTACAAATGGTGCGCTACTAATGGTATTTGGGCAATTGTCACTCGAGCTAAAGAAGGGCAGCATGGCACTTCTGCACCTTTACCAAATGACATCCAGTTGGTATTGCAACAATATGCTGAAGTGTTTTCTGAACAGGTTACCTTGCCTCCTCGTATTTATGATCATGCCATCCAACTAGTGCCAGGAGCTATACCTGTTAACAGCAGACCTTATCGCTATTCTCCTAGGCAAAAGGACGAGATTGAGCGCCAAGTTGCTGAGATGTTGCAGTTAGGGTTTATTCAACCTAGTAAAAGCCCGTTTGCCTCTCCGGTCTTATTGGTGCAAAAGAAGGACGGTAGCTGGCGCTTTTGTGTCGACTACCGTAAATTGAACAGTATAACGATCAAGAACAAATTTCCGATGCCGGTTGTGGATGAACTCTTGGATGAGTTAGCCGGGACACAATACTTCTCTAAACTTGATTTGAAGGCGGGTTATCATCAGATTCGCATGGTGGAGTCCGATATGGAGAAGACAGCCTTCAAAACCCACCATGGCCATTTTGAGTTTCGGGTAATGCCTTTTGGCCTAACCAATGCACCAGCAACATTTCAGTGTCTTATGAACTCTATTTTAGCTCCTAGGCTGCGTAAGTTTGTATTAGTATTCATGGATGACATCCTTGTTTATAGTCCCACTTTAGCTGAGCATGCAAAGCACCTGGCAGTTGTTCTTTCTGTGTTGCAGCAGAACCAGTTGTTTGTGAAACGCACCAAATGCGATTTTGCACAGCAAAGCATTACCTATTTGGGCCATATTATTTATTTTGAAGGAGTCGCAATGGATCCAGATAAAACTCAAGCCATGCTTGCTTGGCCGCTACCAACCACGGTGACAGAGTTAAGGGGTTTCCTCGGATTGACGGGCTACTACTGAAAATTTGTGCAAGGATATGGTATTCTGGCTCGCCCACTCACTAATTTGCTGAAGAAAAAAGCTTTCCATTGGGATGATGCAGCAACTGCCGCTTTTGAACAGCTCAAGCGTGCTATGAGTAACACTCCAGTGTTGGCTATGCTCGACTTTAATCACACCTTTGTGATTGAGACTGATGCGTGTGATCTGGGCGTGGGGGCGGTGCTTATGCAGCAAGGTCATCCAATCGCCTTCTTGAGTAAGGCCTTAAGTCCACAACATCAAAAATTGTCCATATACGAAAAGGAATTTTTGGCAGTCATCATGGCGGTTGACAAATGGCATTCATACTTGCAAAGGGGCGAATTTGTCATTCATACTGACCATCGCAGTTTGTGTTATCTTGGAGAGTAGCAGTTGGTTTCCGAATTGCAGCGTAAGGCCATGACTAAATTGATGGGACTTCAATTCCGTATTCAGTTTAAGAAGGGTACTTTGAACCGTGCAGCGGATGCTCTTTCTCGGGTGGGTCATCTCCTGACCTTGCAAGCTGTTTCGGAAGTTCAACCAGTATGGATCCAAGAAGTTTTAAATTCTTATGCCACAGATGCTAATGCTCAGAAGTTGTTGGTAGCTCTTGCCGTGCACAGCCCGAATGAGCAGGGATTTCGGTTGCAGCAGGGGGTGATTAAGCAACATGACCGTATCTGGGTGGGGGCCAATTCAGCTTTACAAACCAAAATCATTAAATCTTTTCATGACAGCGCAGTAGGCGGACACTCCGGTATTTCTGCTACATATCAGCGAGTTAAGAAGCTATTTGTGTGGCCCGGGCTGAAGAGGGATGTGATGAATGTGGTCCAACAATGTGCAGTATGCCAGCAGGCTAAACATGAACATAGCAGAATACCCGGCTTGCTGCAGCCTTTGCCAGTTCCGGAAAAGGCTTGGGTTGCTGTTACCATGGATTTTATCGAAAGCTTGCCTTGTTCAGAGGGTGCAACACCATTCTCGTAGTGGTTGATCGGTTTTCAAAGTATGGCCATTTTGTTGCTCTGAAACATCCTTTTACTGCCCCACAAATTGCTCGGCTTTTCTTGGAGAACATTGTGAAACTTCATGGCATGCCTTGCTCAATTGTGTCGGATCGGGATAAGATTTTTACTAGCTTGTTTTGGAAGGAGTTATTCAAAGCCATGGACATTAAACTCATGTTTAGTACGGCCTACCACCCACAGACTGACGGGCAAAGCGAGCATGTGAATCAATGTCTTGAGATGTATCTCCGCTGTGCCGTTCACTCTTCTCCAACCAAATGGCGTCAATGGTTACCTATGGCAGAATTCTAGCACAATACCTGCTATCACACTTCTTTGAGTTGTTCCCCATTTAAAGCTTTATATGGCATTGATCCTCGGTATGGAGCTATGTTACCCGTGGCTGAAGGAGTGGCGCCATCAGTCCAGGAACTGATTACTGAAAGGAATGTTCACGACATTCTTCTTAAGCGCCATTTGCATGTAGCTCAAAACCGCATTAAGCTACAGGCTGACAAGAAGAGAATGGATCGGCAGTTTCAAGTGGGCGAGCAAGTGTATCTCAAGCTTCAACTGTATGCTCAATCGTCGGTTGTTAATCGTCCCTTCCTGAAACTGGCGTTTAAATTTTTTGGCCCTTACAGAGTTTTAGAGAAGATTGGGCCAGCTGCTTATCGCCTAGAGTTGCCAGTTGGGAGTCACATACATCCGGTGTTCCATGTTTCACAGTTGAAGGCATGGGCTCCTGACTTTACCCCAATTTTTCATACTCTTCCTACGGTGGCCGATCTGAATATGGAGCATATAGAGCCTGAACTCATTCTGGATCGACGGTTGGTGAAGAAAGGTCATTCGCCCATTACACAAGTGTTACTTAAGTGGACCAATCTTCTGGCCGATCTGGCGACATGGGAAGATTATGATGTGGTGCAGAAGAGGTTTCCAGCAACATCGGCTTGGGGTCAAGCCAGTTTTCCTGGAGGGGGTAATGTCAGGACGGTGCGGCTGGAAGGAACAGATGCGCGCGAGAGTGATCAAGACAGGCGGGAAGGATGTCAAGATTGAAGGAAGGAATGAGCGGTATAGATTTAAACGTTTGTGTTGATCGGTTGTGATCATTTTGGGTTGGTGAACAGGGTTGTCGGTATGTTACAGAGTCATCAAAGCGGTATTCTGATCAGTAAATTGATGGTCTTGAGTCACGGGTGTTAAAAGGGTGATGTATCCGATCAGAAAGATACGTTTTTGCAAAAATGGAATGATTTCCTTTCCCCTTCTCCAAGTTCCTTCCCTTCTCTCTTATCTGCTTTCCCTTACGTTCTTCTTCCTCTCTGTATTGTCTGATTTCATTCTGAAAACAAGCCGGCTATCACACGACGCTCCGTAATAGGCTGCTCTGCCGTCGCGGAGTGCGTCGCCGTCGTCCGCGGCGGTAGGGTATTGGAAGGGAAGGGAGAGGAGTGGTTTGTGATTGTTTGAAAGGTTCAGGGGGCACTCTGTGAATTCGCACGGCTCGTGGGCATCGTTTATGCGGTTGCTCGTAAAAACATGTGATGCTCTTTGACTGGCGGGCCTAGGTGGGTCACCATAATACCATAGGACCCTATTGTCAGTGAGTTGTACAGCTGGCAATCCTTGGTTGGCCGCTCGTATCTGCGGGTAG
Source organism: Guadua angustifolia (assembly GCA_036346375.1). Taxonomy (NCBI): domain Eukaryota; kingdom Viridiplantae; phylum Streptophyta; class Magnoliopsida; order Poales; family Poaceae; genus Guadua; species Guadua angustifolia. Next base: position 27,580,577 of record CM070502.1, read on the forward strand.
GGAGCAACTTCAGTCGAGTATTTCTTGGGTGACCTCTTTTCTTGCTCTTACTGCGATGACACGTAAAGCTTCTACGTGTTCTATAAATAAAAAAGTGAGTTGCACAACATTTTAGCAAGGAGATAATTTTCTCACTACAACCCCTAAAAAACATTCTCACTCCTAAACTCTGTCATCGATTCGAATTTCAACTTTTAACTCTGAAGTCATTCAAATTAGGACCACGAATTAACAAAACCATTTGCTTTACCCCCTTAACCAAAATCAATGTAGTTTCGACCTGACATGGCATGCATAGAGAGAGAGAGAGATCAAGAGGAAGCATAGAGTAGAACAGGAGAGCGGCAACCCAGCTCTGGGTGGTGGTGACGATGGCAAGTGGTGGTGCAGGAGACGCGATCAACAAGCAAAACTGGTTGTCATGGTCTCAAGGAAGCAATGGGAGGCAACGGCGTGGCCGGGGAAGCATGGCAGCGTTAGGGTGGTGGCTATGGTGCACGCAATCAGTGGTGACAGCACTTTGGCAATGCTCTTTAGGGCATGGCATGATTACAAGCACAGTGACGTCGAGGGAAGTCCAAAGATGAGGTTGGTGTGAGCAAGGATGGCCAGGGATGGTGGGACGAAGGCAGCCAGCACCAGAGAAGAAGCAAGCATGATAGCAGCTCTCCATGATAATGCAACAACCAAATTAACATGGGGAATAGTTACAGGAGGTAATAGAGACACTACCGATGCAAGGAATTGTGGGAAACTCATCAGGGTTGAAGCAATTAGTTGCGGTAGTGGTTGCCACCGCTTCGCTTCGGTCATGGTGGCACTTGTGTCGCATGTATGGTATTGTGTCAAGCCTTATCAAGTGATGCACAAATGGACACCGTTGCCCGACCACATCCTCCTCCTTCCTCACCTCCGCCCACTGTTCCCCAATCTGCTCGGATCTAATGCTGCCACCGCTTCGCCTCGGTCGTGGTCGCACTTACGCTGCATGGTATGGTATTGTGTCGAGCCTCATCAGGTGATGCACAAATGGACACTGTTGCCCGACCACATCCTCCTCACCTCCGCCCACTATTCCCCAATCTGCTCGAATCTAGTACTGCCAATGTAAATAAGAAGATATGTTGGGCCACCGTCGACGATATGAGTAGGCCAGTGGTTTGAAATGGCAGAACAGACGAGAACCCACGATGGATATGGTGACTTCGGTGTGGATCGATGGGGGTGTTCTTGTAGTGCAAATCATTGTGATGAGAGGATTTGGAGAGGGAAGACAACTATGTTGACACGACCAAAAACAGGAGAGCCCATGGAGGGTAAGAGAGAGAGAGAGAAGAGGAGGAGGACATAGGTGGTGGCATCTTAGGGCCTAGAGGCCGGGAGTAGAGCCGTCAAGATTTTCTCCACGGGGATACGAAGCGTGACATAAGATGAAAGAGAACACGGAGAGAGGGGGCAACGTATGTTAGATGAGTTGGTGGTCCGACCTTGGCCACGTCAATGTTGACACGTGAAAACTACTAACACGTGGCATCAAAACTGGACTGGACTGCAGGAAGGGTGAAGCATTTAGGCCCCCAATTCATTTTGGTTTTGGTAATTAATGACAATTGTGATTAAAAGACTAATATTTTTCTTTGAGTTTATTGAGAATTGATTGGTCCTAGACATGACATGCAATAAAAGCATGGAAATAACGCAAAAAGAAGATCAACGCGTCAAGCTAATTTGCCAAGGTATTAAATTAAGGACCTTTTCATAGTTTTTACCGATCTTGGAGCTTTGGAGAAAGATCGAGCTCCTAGAATAAGTGCCATACTATTAAGAGGGGTATTGGTTAGTAGTTTGGTGTTGATCAAAGTTTAAAGGCTCAAAACATACATATTTGAACTCATACTTGTTTTGCATTTGTGTCAATTTGGAAATTTCAGAAAAGATTCAAAGAGACCGGTGCTACTAGTTGTGCTAGCACAGTGCTACCGGCCGAGCAGGTAGCATCAGCCAAAGGTTCGGTCTGATTTTCCAGCGAACACTCTTATGGCCGAGCAAAAATAAAAAGAGTCTAGTTCTACCGATCCCAGTTGGATGGTAGCACCGGCCCTCAGTGGTAACAGACTCTAACAGCGCGAATTAATGCCTTGAGTTGATAGTTGAACATGGGTCTGGTTCTACCGGCCCTACATGGGTGGTAGCACTAGAAATACTGAATTTTTATGTATTTTTGTTCCAACGGTTAGAAATATTGGTAGGGACTATAAATACCCCCACGCCTGCATACTAGAGCAACTCTTAGACCTCATTGATCATATTTGAGCTCTAGCAAATCTCCAACTCACTCTTGTGCATTAAGTTCTCAGTTTGAGAGAGTTAGAAGTATTCAAGTGTGCATTTATAGTTTGAGCCTTTAGACACTTGATTCGACCTCAAGCAAGCGTCAAGACTTGTTACTCTTAGAGGTTGCCGCCTCCTAGATGGCTTGGAGGCAAAGGAACCAGTGACTTTCTCAAAGGAACTTGTGAGAAGCCCGGTAGCTTGTGAAGGCTGGAGCTCGCATACCCAAAGCGGGAAAGAGTTACTATAGTGATCGAGGGAGGCTCATTTGCACAAAAGAGCAGGCTTGAGTTGGTCAAGCTACCTCAACGTGAATTATGGGAGACCGGCAAGTCTCTGAGATCATGGGATAAATTCGTGTTCATTTCTCTTGTGGTTTGATCAATTGTCTAAATTAGTGCAATTTATATTCCTAGCTTCTTTAGCATATTGATCTTGCCTTAGGATTGTAATTGTTGCTTAGAATTAGCTTATCAATGCACATAGTAAGATCTAGATGATTTAGGCTTTAATTGTCAAAAATCATATCTCTAGTCTATCTTGCTTAATTATTATAATTAGAGCTAAAGAATTTTAATACCCCCTATTCACCTCTCTCTAGTCGGTTATCCTTAATCCTACAAAAAGGGTGAAGTGAACGGTTTTAATATTTGAAGGTTGTGTTCCAGACGGTTCCAAAGTTCAGAATTGAAAATCAAATTGAGATCAGAGTTCAAGGTTGTAAATTGGACTTATTTCAATTTAAACTAATATAATGATGTACAAACCATTCTGAAAGACACAATGCATTGTTGTGGTAGGCAACAAAATGTGGATTATATTTAAGCTCCATGAAAGAGAAAATTATGGAACTGTGGAAAGCTTCAGACTTAAAGAGCAAGGTTTTGAAAACTGAAACCTGACTAAACCAGAGAAGGGGCAATTTTTGGTTTCAGGGTGAAAATCGTTGGTCGGTTTTATTTTCCCTTCTTCAAAATTTGAGTATCTTTGTTTTTAAAGTTTGGGATATAAGTTAGATACAATTATAAGCCTTTTGGTATTCAATTTGAATTTAAAGAGGGCTTTAGGGGTGAAACGGATGAACCAAAACTAGCATCTAAAAATCAAACCGGCCACTTTTGACTAGTTTTGTTGAAAACTAGCCAGTGCTGGAAGTAGATTTTAGCGGGACACTCGGTGCATCTCTGCATTAGTCTTGCTTGATTTTCTTGGCATTTGAAGCCTTTTCATTGGACCAGCATGCATGGTTACTGGTTAGTGGGCTGGACAGACTGCACGGCATCAACCGTCGTCTGCACGGAAACGACATGTCTTCCATCCACACAGCCACACCCGCGCTCACCATTACTCTCTCCCAAGCTCATAGCTTGCGCTCAATGCACAAATCCTTCCCTGAAGGACATGTGCATCCACTAACTTGCTATGTTTCTCTGAAAAAAGAAAGTTAACATACCTCAGTACAAGAGTCAGACGAAGCTATGCAAACAAGCCACTTAGTAGGTTTGCAATCTCTTGCGTTACTTTGATTTTAGTACTCCATGGAGTCTACCCACTGTAATGGGGATCGATGAAGCTGCGCTACATTGGCAAACTAGCATGCAGCTTCGGGCTGAAGTTTCGAGCAACTGAAGCTGGCCAATTGAGTATCAGTAACAATGGAACTCTCTTATTCCAAAATATGATTAAACTGAATTGTTGTTGTATTATCGCTCGTCGATGATGGGAAGGATCATTCTGATTCCATTAGCAATCCTGTTGAAAATCTTGAAGTAAATGGAACCATGATTACTGACTGTTACGATTTGTAACTTGTTAGGTGAAGGACTAGAAATGGCTATCAGAGGAGGGTGAATGATCACACAATAATTTTTCCCCTAAAGAATTCAACCAAAACCACCCAAGACCTCAGAGGTACAGAAGAAGAGAAATTTTTTGAAAAATAGCTCAGGGGCGGCATTACTGTGCTACAGAGGTTGGTAGTGCTGAGATAAATAGTAACCTTGGTACTACCAGGTTATTACAGTGGTAGTTACGGTAAAAACAAAAAAGAACAGTAAAATCAACATGACTTTGAAAATGAAAATCGATGAATATTTTGATTAGCTAATCTAAACCTTATGAAACTTTATAGACACATTTCTATGGATGTCAGAAACCTATTCTAACCTTCAATCACAATGATTGATGTTAAAATTCTGACCTTTTTTCAGTTCAAAAAAGAGTGCACATAAACGAGCTTAAGAACTAAAACTTCTCATGGGGTTTTGATGATTAAGATGATTTTGGATAGCCTCTCACACATCATAGCAAGTAAGAACACCAAGGAAACTACTCCCAAATGGCTAAGATCAAGGTCCACCTCAAAATCTTCTTTCTCAACCCAAAAATCGGGTTCTTGAAGAAACTTAGATGATTAAGAAGAGGCTTACCTAGATGATTAGGAGATAATCTATAGAGGATACATCTATTAATTGTTCACCATTGGTAGCACAAGATCAAGTAAGAAAGAAACTACAAGAAAAGAATAAGAGCAAAGAAGAAGACCAAAACTTGAGGTAAACACTTGAGCAAAGAGATGATTTGTATTCAGATTATGAAGAGAGTTTTACAAAGCCTCTCATCTGAGGGAAAAGCTCCCAAGGAGCACACACTCACCACACAAAGAACATAAAATTTTATGAGAAACCTAAAACTCCTAGTAACTAAGTCTAAGATCTCAAGTACTCATTTCCTACTACATCTCCTTATAAAATAAAGGTAACCCTAACCTTAAATCTGGACACTAAGATGGATACCATTCATTCTTACATGGGCTAACCCGAAACCCAACATTCTTAATATTTTTTTCACTCATACAATCACGTTTCTCAAAGTAGCTATTATATTAACGCCAAATCCGCTCTATGAGCCCTATTCTGTGTCCAACTCTACTTTGGCACGACCTAAACCACTTAGGCCATTATCGCAGTTTTTCAAACTGCCACTACTGCTAGTATTGGACAAATTACTAATGTGCCCCAATGACCGGTCTTCTTCTCCTCAAAGCATCACCATACTTCGCGCTTTCTACGTGGCCCCAATGACTTGTCATTAAGCATCTCATGCATCCGGACTCCTCCAAACCATCCTCACTTACAAACGGGCCCAAGTCACTTAATCGCCACGTGTCCTTTTTCGCCTCACCATAGCGGCATCGGCTTCCTTGACTGCTCTGGATCTCAACTTCTCCGTAAGTCTAGTCCCAGTCTATGCTATTACCCACCATGTCCATCACCAATGCATCACGTTCCAGTTCCTTGTCTTCCCAGTTTGCAACCACTTTCCGGCCTCAATCATCTTTCGGCGTCCATCGACCGTATTGGACCTAGTCTTGGTCTCGCCTTCGCCTTACCATGACCTAGTTCTGGAGTCCTGCAATCAACATAGGCAAAAAACACATCTCATAGCACTATTCATAATAATATGCATTAGTCAATAATTAATGCAAATACTAATCTCAAATCGCAGTAAAGTTGACACTACCGCCACCCAGAGCTGGTAGTACCGCACCTTTGGGACTACCACTTGGTTGGCCGGTAGTGTCGCTCACATTAAACAACCCTAAGAAAACCCTCTTTGAAAGATAGCTACCGCCTACTAGAAGCCAGTAGTACCGTACCCCCGGTATTACCACCCATAAGGGTCGGTAGTGCCGCTCTGACATGCCCTAGAGAAAACACTCGCTCCGTAAAAAGGCTATTGCTCACCAGGCCCAGCAGCACCATAGGGCTAGCACTACCGCTATCCCAGGCTAGTAGTGCCACTATTGATCTGACAGCTCTCAAATTGCTTCAAATTCAAAATAGAATTTAAAACAAACTCAAACTCGAGCACAATATACTCAAACACAGTCAATAACTCATTATCAATAAGGACAGACCTTCACATGGTCTTTCATCAGGAGAGGATTCAAATATGGGAGGTACATCAGTGTTTAAAAATTACATAAATATTAAAACATGAATAAAAAGTAAATGGTGATTTCTTATCCTTTTGGACCAATGATAGACCATGGCCTCCAGGCAACCAGCCATCTTAAGTGCATAGCGGGCCTTAAGACAGAGACAGAGAAACAGAGAGAGAAGGGGACGTTGTCAATGCCTCCATGAAGCTGTCTGGGCCTTGAACAATGAAAAGGGGACAGCCACTATCAATGGCCTGCGACACTGGGCATCCTAGATATGTCTGGCTAGCTAGGACCATTGATGCAGAGTTTCTTGATGCAAAATAAGTAAGAACAAACAAGCTAGGTGCAAGAGGATATGGTGGGTGCATCATATCTCCAAGGCGAGACACAGAAATCGATGCTGCATGTGCTACTTTACCTTGCATGGGCAAGTCGGTCAGTGATTAACATTCAGTACGAAAGGAGCTAATTTTGATGTCCTGAGAATGATTTGTCTCCATCGCACACATGGAGCCTGATCACTGAACAGTAAGTACATCCTGGAGCAGACACGCACCTAGCTAGTGGCGAATGGCAGTTCAGCATCATGCGCAGAGACTAGCTCCTTACTCCCTCACAATTATTCGAGCTCTGCTGCTCACTGAGTTGCTGCTGCACATGAACGGTGCAGCCATGCATTGAGGCCATTTGCTGTGGGTGGTTGGACCTGGAGCTGGGCCTAGCGAAACTGTGCGCCTGAGAACCATTTTTGGCAAGGGCAGGTTCGCGTCGCAGCCCCCAAATGGGAGCAGGCAATGGCCAAATGGTGGCGAGGAGGAGAGGCAGGGAGGGCCCTCTGCGTGATGGCGACGGTGACACAGGAAGGAGAAGCCAAAAGGAGGGGAGGAGGTTTGTTGGTGTTCCAAGACAAGGCTAGCTACCTCCCAATCCCCAAAGCCTCTAGTCCTGGTGTGGTGTGGTGTGGTGTGGTGCTGTGTCATCCCCCATTTGTCCTTCTTTCGAGCAACGCCGCGGATCGGGTGCGGCCCGTCCCTAGGCACAGGCAGCCAGGCTTTTTTTTTTTTTTTTGCCCTTTGCTCTTTTCTTTTTTTTAAAAAAACTTTTGGTATCAATCTAGCATCTTTTTTAACCGCGAAAGCATAAGTGGGTGATAACCGAATCCTCTACCTCGGTAAGTACTTACCGAGCTCGAATATCACAGCAGATGCTTGCTGAGTTCAGGTACCGCGGTACTCTTGCTACTGAGCTTAGGTACTATAGCTTGTCTGCTGTAATGAGTATGATGTTGATGACCTGTCATGGTAGAAGAGCGAGATAGTGACACTTATTAGCAGCTATATATATATATACACACACATGAACGTTATAGAGCAAAGGGCAAAAACACGCTAAACAGGCAGTGTTACGTTTAGGCCTCATTTCCTTCAGCGGTGTAACACGCTAAACAGGCATTGTTACGTTTAGGCCTAATGGAGGAGAGGCATATGCATGTAGTCGAGACTGCATTGGTATGATAGGATTTGGTAACTTTGGTTCAAGTTCTTTTTGTCTTGCCTCGTATTTGCTTCGTGGGAACAAAGACAGTAGCTAGCTAATGTTGCCCTTACCTTAAAATTTAATTTGGCTTGAAAGTTGAAGCATGAATTTCATGAGGTGTCAAGGCCCCGTTTATTTAGGCTTAGGTTTTTTTGGTTTATACTTAAAGCCAGTATTTTATCTTAAACAGCTTAAAAGCTAACGGTTTTTATACGTGATAGAGGTGGATAATTTTATCTAATTTTAGTATTATTAATCAAAAACCAACCATCAATAAACCAAAAAAATTTCTCTCCAGTAGCTTTTAACTTTTAGTTATATGGAAACTTTTGACTTTTAAAAAGTCTAGATAAAAAATTACTCGTTTGTTTAGATTATAGCTTTTTAACTTTTAAACCGGTGAAAAAACACAAACAGAGCCAAGCTTCATGCTACTCATCCTTCGGATATTAATTCAAATGAGTTTTATAATAGGCCTTTACTATAGTAGGAAGAAAGAAACTTTCAGTACGTACGTCGAAGTGAAGCAAACCTTTCTGGATGGATAAAAACTGTGACGTCCTTCGTAACACCGTGGACACGTGAACCAAACAGAGCGTCAGCGTCTCTATGTTAGTGTGACAAAGGTAATTAATATGCCAACACAGAACTACTAAAAGAAGGGCACTCCTAATGCCATCCATAATTGTTGGTGTCATGGTGAGCCCCAAGCTTGGTGTTATCCTCAGGGCGATTCTACCTGGGACAGGTATTGTAAACTCTATTCATATTTTTAATGAAAAGGTTGACGACCGTCTGCCATCCGTTTAAAAAAATGCCATCCCTAAATGGAAGTAGACAAGACATAAAAATATACCCCCTCCGGTCACAAATAATTGTCGTCTTAGAATCAATATAGTCTTCAAAACACAGCTTTGACCACTAATTTTTATTATAATATAGTTATAATAATAATAAAATTGTAATAGTATGAAAATAATTTTTAAGATAAATCTACACATTTGATTTTTATGTATCTAATTTAAATATTTAAAAGATATTAACAGCTAAAGTTTCAAAAGTTTTATTGTACCTATTTCTAAAACAATAAATATTTGTGACCAGAGGGAGTACATGAAAAAGTTTGATTGGATCTCTCACCACACATTTAACTTTATTTTTATTGAAACTAGCCGATTAGTCTGCATAGTTGTGCCGCATAGTGTGGTATAGTATAAGGTATATTTAATATTGGATTTTTTTTACTTTCGCAAACAAAATAAGTTTAGGATATTTGATTTCAAATTTAAGTAGCGTAATTTATTATGAGATTTCTCTCTCCCCTATGTGAGGGAAAGTATTGAATTGCATGTAATGCTACTTATCTCTTTTTTTATTTCTGTTCGAATTAATATATGTCTAAGCCAATTATCAAATTAGGTGTCACCAAATTAAGAGATAGATGCTTTTTTTAAATTATTTCAAATTCTTATATCTCTAAACCAGTTATCAAATCTAAGCCTTCAAAACTATAATCCATCAAATTAGTGGCCAGATGTTTTTATTTCATTAGAATTTCTAGCATATTATGTTTTTTTCTTAGTAGCTGTAAATTACTCATCATTGACTCTTGATATACTCCCTCCGTTGATTTCTATAAGGCATACGATTTGAATTGGTGTGGTCTCCAAAGTTGAACTTTAACCGTTAACTTTTTTATAATACTTTTTGTTCATAGCTATAAAATCATAACCACAAGAAAGTGTTTCTAAATACGAATCTAACTGTATTACTTTTATATCATATAATCTACATATTATTAAACTAATTGTTAGTCAAAGTTTACAAGTTTAGAATCTCGAAATACGTAGATGCCTTATAAAAATCAGAGTATAATAGATTCATCGACATGTGTATGAAATGATGCAAGATTTTTTGAGCGGGAGAGAAGAAGCCGATTCTCCTGAGCAAAGAAGAACATCACTTGTATCATTTGTCCGGACAGGCTTACACCAACACTCTCTATCTAAATATCTGATCGCTAGAGCTTATCTGAACAGTTCATAAGTGGATGCCCATGCGCGTGATGCTGGAGATTGGAATCGGAATCCCTCACATCCAAATCAGCACCTTACCATGTAAAATCCCGCATGCTGCTCTGCTTCGATTCTCATCACAAGGCATGTTGTGTTAGTCTTTGGGTGCGGTGGTAGTTGGATCCCCCATGTCTGTTCTTGCCCTAGATCACAGGAACGGATATCCGGTGAAGTCTGCTTGCTATTTAGATTTTTCAGAAATACGGTTTCAAAATACTGTGTAGATTTTTTTAATGTAGTAAGCACTATAATAAACACTGTTTCTGAACATATTGGAGGATCTAGAGACCGCTAAAGTTATAGTCCTTGTAACCGTGCAAGATTCCTTTCCTTGATCACAAACATATCCACGTGGCCTTCTTCCTGTGAGATAACTATGGCACAAAGCTGACTTGCAATCATTTTCAAGGAATTGTTCTCTTGTGGATCTTGCCTTAGGTCAGCTCTGGGATAATCCTTTTCTATCGTGTCCAGGCAATTTTCTTTTGTGACGCAATAGCTAATAGAATACACACCCTTTGTAGCTTTTGGAGATGCTAGTTTGATAATAGTGCCATGTCCACTAACACAAGTTTACAACTGGGGAATATTTTCAACATGTTTTTTACATGCCTTTTGTAAAACGATTTTTTAATAATACATTTTTTATTTAAATTACAAAAATATACCTCGAATAAAAAACTACAAAAATATACCTCTATCGCCTGTTCACAACACAAGAGGGAAATGTCGCTCAACTATTGGGCGACAGAGGCACGTGTCGCCAAACCAACAGACGACTGATGGCCACGTCGACGCCAGTCCCTCTGTCACCAAACCATACGGCAACAGCATATAAATCGACCATTGGTTTGGCAACAGAGGCGCCACCAAACCAACAGGCAACAGAGGTTTAATACAGAGGAGTGGGAGGAAGACAAGAAAAAAAAGGAGGGAGGGAGAGAAGAGAATAAAGGAGAGAGGAAGGGGAGAGAAAAAGAAAGAGGAGAAGAAATTTGTAGCTGTATGACATTTGTGCAGGTAATTTTTTTCTATTTATTTTGTTTAGCAATAAATCATGGTAGGATAGAAAAAAATTTAGATCTAGTTAAATTTATAGGTTCCAGATAGATTTTGTATATTTTTAGTAATTTAGTTGGTTTGTACAAATACTTGTGCGTAGATATTTTTAGGAATAATAATATATTTTTAGGAATATAGATGTTTTTTCTGAGATAGAAGTACAGAGATATATATTTTTAGGAGTGTAGATGTTTTTTACATATAGAAATAGGGAGATGTATATTTTTAGGAATGTAGATAAATCTAGGTAGATATATATTTTTAGGAATATAGTTATTTTTCTACAGATATATCTAGATTTTTTTAGCATATAGATATAGTTATGTTAGGTGTCATAGTATTTTTTACAAAAAATAATTAATTTGTGGGTGAATGAATGAGTTCGCAGATATATCAGAACGAGTTCTATTTAGAATCTATTATGGAGAAGAGGTTGTCATGTATGGTTTAGAGGGTGCGGATCTGAGTAACTTCCAGTATGTGAACAAGAGTTTAAGTAGGGTCGAAGAGCGTACATTTTCTTCTGTGTTAAACTGGTTGTATTATACTTTTCAGATGGAACCAGAGAAGTGTCAGCTGAAGTTATTTTGCCTTTGTAGTATGCGAAATGATCATGTTTATTAGGAGTTAGTTGAGGTGAAGGGAACTGCTTCATGAAGGTCATATATGAGGAGGCGGAGCAACGTGGATGGTATCGGGTGCTTTTAGTGCAAGCATATGTGAAAGGACCTAGATGTCGCCTAGAGGGGGGGTGAATAGGCGTTCTTTAAAATTTAATTGCAGCAGAAACAAATATCTTCGGACTGTCCGAGTGGTTCGGATAGTCCGAGTGAAATTTCGGATAGTCCGAACGTGTCAGAACTCAAGAACCCTAGAAAGTAGATCTAAACTATCCAGAGAGTGTAACTAGCACCAAAATAAATTTGAGAGCTTAGAATACCTCTAGTCGTCGAGTACTTACCAAAACTCTTCACAATAGCAAACCACCACTTGAAACCCCTAGATCTCAAGAAACCACAAAAAGGGAAAAGAGGGGATCCAAGAAACAAATCGAAATGCACAAGGATTTTTACCCGAAGTTCGGATCCTTGAGGGGATCTTACGTCTCCGTTGAGGCGGCACCAAGCCGGGGTCTCTTTCAACCCTAATCCTCTAGGTGTTGCACCAAGCACTCACCTACTTCTTCTTGAATCCTTTCCTTGCGGAGGTGGATCCGACCTTCACAAACTTCCGGCAGCTTCCCACACCAAGCTTGGGAGCTCACCGGCAACTCCTAGCCGTCTAGGAGTCCTCAACCTCCAAGAGTAAAAGATTTGTCGAGAAATCCGTGAGAGAATGATCTATGTGCTCAACATGAATCAAATTCACTAGATCTCACAATCTTTCTACTCATTCAACCTCCAAATATTCACAAATCAAAAGATCAAGAGGGATTGAGTGCTTGAGCTCTAGAGGTGAGGAGTGGCAGTAAATGAGTGGAGTGAATGCTCTAATGGCTGGTAGGTGGGAGTTGGGGTATTTAAAGCCACTCAAAAACTAGCCGTTTTGAAATATGCCCGAGTCCGTTCGGATAGTCCGAACTTATGTTCGGAAAGTCCGAACAGGCTGAGTTCCAGGCAACCGAGCGACCCGGTTCGGATAGTCCAAACACTTCGGATACTCCGAGTGTTCGGATAGTCCGAAAAATCTTTGGACACTCCGAACATAAAAGTACTTGACCTAACCGAGGGGGTGCACTCAGATACTCCGAACACATGTTCGGACATTCCGAACCCAAAATGACTTGACTAACAGAGGGGGTCTGCTCGGACATTCCGAACTAAAGTTCGGATACTCCGAACTGTTTTGAGCAAAAAGGTCCTAAGACTTGACATGTTGACTCATTTTGTGACTAGGATCCATCATTGAGCACATTAAGTCATTCTAAAGCTATTTGTTGTCATATCCCTCTTTATAGTACGGCAATCCTTAAACTCAATAAAAAATAAACTTGATACACGATAATTGAGTCTAAATGATGCCTTTTTCTCCTTTGATTTGAGGGTGCCCTTTTTGCTTCAAGACTTTCTCATGCACGCGATAATCTGTTCACATTGCTCATAACACTCATTAGTCGCTTAATCCTATTATCATTAATCACCAAAATCCTTAAGGGGCCTAGATACACTTTCAATCTCCCCCTTTTGGTGAATTGATGACAACACGATTAGATTTATAAGTAAATTGAAATGTGATTGTATTTGGAATACCAAATACACGGTGGAGCTCCCCCTAAATGTGTGCATTAGAAAAAATTGAGTGGAATCTCAAATGCATATATTTACGGGAAATTTTGGCGAGAGCTCCCCTTATATCTTTGCATTCGTGAGAATATAACAGGATATTTAACAAATAATTGCATGAATAAACATGACATGGTATGGGGCACACAAGTGCATTACTTAGAGGAAACATGAGACAAAGTTCAACATTCAACATCCATAAGCAACACAAGCAAAAACATAAGCAAACAATCCAACAACGATAAGCAAGTACGAAATGACCAACACTCATACGACAAAAAAACGAAAGATATAAATCTGATCCTCTCCCCCTTTGGCATCAAGACACCAAAAGGTCACTCCTCGCTGCCCTCGTCGTCATCATCGCTGTCACCGCCTGGCGCATATGCAGCATCATCTTCTTCGTCATCTCCAGCAGGCGCAGAAACAGCAGGAAGATCAAACAGCTAACGAGTCTCAGAATCCACAGTCGTTGTCTCTGACTCTGACTCCTCAGAAGAACAGGATAGGTTCAGCTTCCCTTTGATGACATTCAATTGACGACGCGTATCAACAAGCTTGACATTCATCTCCTTGATCTTCTTATGATTCTTCATCCCCAGGCAAAATATAGCACGAAGCATAGACTTGATTGACCCACCTGGAGAGGAAGGATGAGCGGGAGACGAAGGTCTAGCAGAGGAGGATGGAGCTGTTGTCCTGGGGTCTGGAACTGATGATCTTGATCTGTCATCCCTAGCAGAAGGAGCAGGAGCTGGAGCTGGTTGAGGTGGAGCCTTAATCAATCTGACACGATAAGGAACATGCTCCATATCCTTAGAAAACCATAGACCGGATATGCTCTCGACCATGCATATGACATAAGGAGCAAAACCACAGCTGCTGCGCAGACTGATTGAGTTGAGGCGAATCTCCTGCCAGATAAAGTCAAACACATCAAACGGCCTTGATCCCTCACCAATCCTCAGAACAAGGTTCCTTGAGTATGAGCTGATATTTGTGGCATCACCCTCTTTTGGCCACAAAGTCTTCCGAAGCAGCTTGTACAATATAGCATAGAAAGGCTTCAGTCCCTTTGTAGTACCCAGCTTGAAGTGCTGACTCTCATCATATAGGGGATCCAAGTCATTTATACCTGAAGTGTCCAGAGTGTGAAGCTTGTCCAAGTTTTCCCAATCTTCAGATGAAAACCCCAAGCAGTCAGCAAATTGTGCCTTGGCCACAGAGTAGTATAACCCGTCTACCATGAACCACATAGTGCTCTCCACGTCGGTGTCAATATAAAGAGTAGTATAGAATTGTGCCACCACCTCATTGTTCCACTTACACCGAAAGGATATGATTTCCTTTAAGTTATGACGCTCACAGGCTGCAATGACTTGATTAAATGTGGGGTCCTCCTGCTGCTGCATATACTCTCCCAATCAATCCATTGCATGAGTGCCACCGGATTTTTCTTCTCCGCAATCACAGAATCATAGAAGTCTTGCTGGAAATGATTCCAGAATCTTTTATCCACATAATCTTCTTGAAGATACAACAAAGGATCTTGACTTCTATGTTGTCGAACTTCTTTTCCTTTCCCTTGTCCAATGCAATAGTCAATCTTCTTCTTGAGAGTCACACCCATCGGAGTCAGACGAATGGAAGGATGAATCTTCAAAGGACCAATCAACTCTCCTGCCCTACACTGTTCAGCACACTTCGCTACCCTCAACCTTGCCATAGCTGCCCAGGTGTCGAGGGTTGTTACCGACAATAATTAAAAGGGGGCTAAGCGCTGGATCGGGAACTCGATGGTAGCACAAGACACGGGAATTATACAGGTTCGGGCTCTCACGGTGGAGATAATATCCTAGTCTGTGCTCGGGATTATGATTGGCTAGCTTATTTCTTCGATGATCTTACATTCTCTTCTTTCGCCCCTCCTTTATATAACAGTATGAGGCGGTTTACAAAAGAGAGTCCTACTCGTACTCGAGGTGGAGTTTTATATATTTACATCTATTCCGACTTCATATTAGTTTGGATTACAATCATCCCCTGCCTAATATGGCTCGGTTTCCTTAGCTAGGATTTGTCATGATTCTTCACGCCGTGCTCAGTCCAGGCTGCCTCCGGCCTCCTGTAGTCGGCTTGGCCCAGTTTCACCTGGTTGGGCCTCGCAGGCCTGCCTTGTGGGCCCCCGGGGTATACATATCCCACAGTAGCCCCCGAGTGCTTCATGATCGAGTGCCTTCCTGCGGTCAAGTCTTCCCGAGTGCTTTTAGCCGAGTGCTTGTCGCTTGGCGAGGAGGTCATGAAGAACTCGTCGAAATTCTTTGTGCGTTTATTCCGAGCTGTCTCTGTCCCAGTTTACCAGTCTGACTCGTTACTTGGTATGTTTCTGTCTTTGTATTGGTAAGTGATATTAGCGCATCCGGGCGCATAACCCTTGGCTTTTTTGCAGAGCGCATCTCAGCCTTCCCATCCAGTATCCGTCGTCACCCTTCTTAGGGTCACATGATCCTCATACCTTGTAGGCATCTATTTTTAGAGTCATATTTACGGTACCTGATTTCGTTCTCTGAACGTTATCAGCTTACGGCCTATCATGAGGCATACCATAAGAGGATGTTATTCCTTGGGTGGTACCCGTAATCCGTGTGTCACGGGCCGGCTTTGGCCCATCTTGGGGCATACCATTTTCGATTTAATTTTTGGGCGTTGGCGATCGTACACGACATGCGTGTCCGTGGCCCTACTCAAGTGCTCCTAGGGCGGCCGGGACATGGGAAAGGGTGATCACGTTTCCCACTCGAGGCGAGAGTCGCGCCGCTTCCTATCAATATGGAGCAAATGAAGTGGCCTTGCCTTTGTTCCCACTTGCCCTTTGTTCTCCAATTTTTTCCTCTCGACCTCGCCGCTAGGGTTAACTCTTCTTGTCACCCTAATCTCACGCGATCGTGAGGCTTCTTCGTTCAAGGATGTCGTCTCCTTTTCCCGCAACCGTTCACCCGTCTGCCTCGACCAAGGATTGGGCTACCTCGGTAACGACGGAGGGGCGGCTGGAAGATTTAGTAAGCGTCGGTGTTTTTCCGCCATTGGTGATGCTCCCCGCCCGCCCTGCTGCAGGTGAATTCTGCCCCACCCCTTGTGCTGAGGAGGTGGTCGTCTTTGAATCCTTCTTTATCGTGGGCTTGGTCTTAGGCATCCCCTTTCTCCGCATGCATTCTTGAGTTCTATGGGATCGAGCTAACTCATCTTAACCCCAACTCCATTCTCCAAAATTGCCTTCGTCAACCTCTCTGAGGCCTTCCTTGGTATTCGCCCCCACTTCAATCTCTTTCGCCACCTTTTCCTTCTTAAGCCTTTTCCTAATAAGAACTCCCCCAAAGTGGTCGGGGGTGCCGGGTTCCAGCTGAGGGATGGCATGAAAAAGCCTTACCTTAACATTCCTTTCAAGTCCTCGAATAAGGGTTGGCACCAAGAGTGGTTTTATTGCGCCAATCCTGATCCTCCATTGCCCGCCTTTACTGGGACGCCACCCAAGCCTTCTCCTGACTGGACATCGCTTCCCAGAGATGATGGGATGGACCAAGTGATTGATCTCATGGGGCTGATTGCTGAGTTGAAGGAGAATGGGCTCGCTGATATGGCCGTCGTTGCCAACTTTTGTACCCACCGAGTTCAGCCTCTCAAGGATCGAGTTCATCCTGGGTACGAATATGAGGGTCCCAACGATCCTACATGGAAGGTTTCTGAGGAAATTACCTCAGCGGCGTTCTTCGGTCGTGCCGCTGATTTTTTCGCCCCAAACGAGAAGATCGTCGTTCCCAGAAGCCTGAGACCTTTTACAAAGCTCAATCCTGCACCTCCGGTAAGGGATCTTCATTGTCTCCCCGTGCTGAATCTTCTGACTTTTGTTAGGACCTTGATCTGGATATGTGTCTTTTTTTTCGTACTTGCAGGGACGTGATGCCTTCTTTTCCAATGCGCCGCTCCCTGAATTCCCCGTTCATAAGGGTGACAAGCGAAACTTCCCCGCCCGCGCTTCTTCCGCTGTCCCGATTGCGAAGCGAAACAGAGTGAATGAACCTGACGATGATCCTGTCGGGAAAGGGAAAAATCCGGTTGTTCGCAAGGCTAAGAGGAAGCAGTCGGCGAAAGATGTACGTCCGACTGGAGGTCCAAAGATCCGGGACCCTACGACCATGCGGCCCCCTCCCCCGGCTTCTTCCTCTTCAAGCCAGTCTGTGGGACCCGAAGTGTTTAAGCCTCTGGCTCATCCTTCGGTTGAAAGTGTGCCTTCGCCTGCACGCCCGACTGGAGCTCCCTTGTTTGCTGCGCGAAGTATGCCTGCAGGAACTCCTGCTGGTAGTCCTTCCGCCCGGAGGGGTTTAAAGTGCAAAATAACAAGATCCAATAGGTTGGATTTTCTTGCTGTCCCTTCCTTGTCCTCCTGGACCGTGTCTTGATCGTTTCTTCTCGTAGGGATCCTGTTGATGAAGTCCTCCACGAAACGCCGCATCTGGAGTCTCTGGCGGTTGTCCACGGGGGTGACTCCGGCACCGTGGAGGAGGAGAGGTTGGTTGATGCTGCGTCCGCTGCTTCCAACGTTGCCGCGGAACCAGTCGGGACGGTCCTCCCAATGACCCGAGGCTACAAGCGTGAAGCCAATTTGGAGCCAGTGGTTCCTAATGACCTTTCCTTCTCGGTATTTGTCGCGCCGCATCCCGTCAATCTTCTTTGTTCCTCCTTTGGCCTTGAAGATCCTCCCACCCCTTCGCCCATCACCACCGCGTGAAGAAATCCCCCCGCCTCCTCGCCCGAAATCTCCGGTGCGTGCTGCGTTTGTTGATGATGACGGTGATGTATGCCATGATATTATTTGTTTATACCACCTTGATATTATTTGTATGCCATGATTCCTTGATAACTTAAGTTGGGTAAATTTAGTTGGTTGATGATATTGTGCCAACACGGGAGGCTAGACCGTGAATAGTTGCTTAGCCATGCATGTATGTAAACCATTCTATTTGAATTACAAAATCAACACTGACTGAAGAATAGTGAATGCTTTTTAATGAAATGTGGAATGATGTTGGTATTAACATTGGAATGTAGAGACCTGTGTGGTTCTACATGAAAGATGAATATGAGCATGTGTTGCACTGTTAACAACTTGGGGTGGAATTGATTTAGATTGGGGCAAGTGGATCGAGGCTTCGGGCCAGGTGGGCCTGTGTGGCAAATGGGGGGTGGGATGAGTGTTGTGAGGGCTGTGTGCCAATCTGAGAGAAGGAAGTCTTGCCTTGGTCAGTTAAGGACCTTACCTTGCAAGCCTTTGACATGAGTCTCTCGTACAACTACATGTCTGAATGGGAAGACCTAGTTTAGTAGGATTCTGATGTCTTACCTTTGATACCTCGGGGTGGCAGTTACACGGGGGTAACTATACGGGGGAGCGTGCTTGTGCTTCGGCTTGGTACCCTACCCTGCGGTGTTAAATCGGTCCTATACTTGCTCTGTGTGAGGAAGTGATAGTGAAGGCAACACGGAGAGGTTCTTAAGTGAGGCAGTAAGTCTGAAAAGCTTTATTACGGTTAATCGCCTTTGTGGTGTCTTGTTGTATCTTGTGGGTAAAGTGTACAACCTCTGCAGAGTGTCAAAACTGTTCGAATAGCCGAGTCCACGGTACTGGACAATGCTCGGGGATTACAGTCAAGGGGTAGTGTTTGAAAATAAAATGGAAGGGAAGATTGTGTGTCAAAAGAAAATGAGTAGGGACTGTGTGTCCAAAACAATGTGGAAAACAGATTGAGAAATATAATGATTGAATAGTTTTGATGTTTTTAATCTAAATAAATAATAAATCAAAATATTGATGCCATGCAAAATAACCAATTGAGCCATTCCTTTGTAATAAGCCATGCATGTAGTAAATAGACTTGCATTTTGTGCATGACTTGTTGAGTACGGTGTGTACTCACCCTTGCGGACAAACTTACCAGAAGAAGAGACTACGCCTGCTTATGAAGAGGAGTTCGTTGAAGAGCCGGAGAACTAGGGAAGCAAGCCTCAGTCAGGGCGTCTGTGGAGAAGATGGAGCACCACGACTTTTTTTATATTTTCCGCTGTTGAACTTTGTTTACTTTGACTATTGTAAACCCTGCGTGGCAGACTATTGTAAGGGACCATAAGGTCGAACAACTCGTTTATATACATGTTTGATGTACTTTATTATTATTCATTGCGTATGTTTGTGGTACATTAAACCTGTTTGCTTTGTGTGCACTAAGCGATCTGGACTAGTCACGAGAATACCAGAGTGTCCGGATTTGCAAATTCGGGGCACGACAGAGGTTGTATCAGAGCATACTGACCGTAGGACTTGACCCTAGTTAGATTGGCCGATTAATATAAGGTTAATTTCTAAAGATTAAAAGTGCACAAGATTATGAATGAAATCTTGACTAATCATTTTCTTCTTAATCCGCACCTATGCTGCAATTTTCTGTTATTACTTTATGATTTTTAAAAAAATCTAGTTCTAACGAAGTGTGTTTTGGCAGATGAGGAGGATTCACACATTTGGAGAGCGCACTGGAGGCTACGCTGCTGAGCTGTGGTATCTGCTGCAGTTTCTTGAGGGCTTTGTCCGGCCGATTTACAGGGGTACTTCCGTGGTACGTGCTGGACTGGACGTCGCTTGGGACGTCAAGGTCCTTATCTCGCCGGGGACAGGGGAAGCTAGCCGTCGATCCACGTCATTGCAGGAGGTCTACTTTCGAGGCCGGCATCCAGGAGACCGCACACCTGGCGATGCGGCAGATCGCCCGCACCTACTCCGCCGAGCTAGAGGGCACCGTCTTCCGTCATCATCCGCGTCGAGACAACCGCTTCGATAGGGATCCGATCGACGATGATGATGCTACGATCATCCACTTGGTGAGATACACCATCGCCCAGGAGGAGACCTTGGACGAGACGGTCCAGGAGTTGCAGAGGTCTCGTGACGAGGTTGCAGAGCACAGGACCCAGCTGCAGGATGTTAGAGAGGGTATGTCTCAGTATACCCAGAGGATTCGCGAGCTGGAGGAGCTGCTGGAGGGACCAGAGCTAGAGCCGGAGCTTGAGCTGCACGACCCCGACCCCGAGGAGGCCGAACTGAGAAGGCCGCTACCGGTGGAGGAGGCACCGATTCAGGAGGCACTGTGCGGGTTGTCTGAGCCACCAAAGACACCAGCGAGCCGCCCGAGCCAGCAGAGTCGGTGGGCTCCTTCGTTCCACCGGCAGTGGGGCATCAGGATCAGTTTGCTCCCATGCCGCCGCACCCACCGCAGTATCCGCCTGGAGGGCCGCAGCCTGGATGGCTCGATGACTAGAGAGAGAGAGTTTTTCTGTGTCTTTGTTGAGTCGACTCCTGTGTTGAGTCAAGTTATTTTGAGTCAGTATTATCGAGTCCGTCTTAGAACGGTTGGTTGATTTGAACTCTATGAGTTGTTATGTTTTCGTTATGGTGAACAATATCTATGGTTATGCATGTTGGTATGCGCCGCAATGCCGTAGGCATTTGTGAGCGGCCATATCCTTATGGTATTAAATAAGATTGTGTGCTTATGTTGGAGTCAAACAAATCTTCACCCCGCATCAGATTCTTGTATACTTGTCCACTCTATTCCCTCTTTCTTAAATCTTTTGTTCCTCAGATGGTGAATACTCGTGGAAACCGTGGAGTCGGAGGAAGTGGATCACAGCAGGGTGGAAACCAAGACAATGCACCGAATCCTCAAGCACCACCTGTTGACATGAACAACTTAGGAGCATTCCTAACTGCCCAGACCCAGTTGATGCAGACTATGATGCATCAGATGCAGCAAATGCAGAATCAGGCCGCAGGCAACAACAACCAAGCTGTGCATCATGGGCACCCTTCAAGGCTGTCAGACTTCATGAGAACCAGACCCCCAACCTTCTCTGGGAATGTCAATCCCATTGAAGCTGATGACTGGTTGCGCACCATAGAGAGGAAGCTGCACATATCTCAATGTGTTGGCAATGAGAGGGGTCTTGTATGCCTCTCACCAGTTAGAAGGGACTGCTGCAGAATGGTGGGAGAATTACTGTGCATCCCACGAGCATCCTCAGGAGATCACCTGGGATGAGTTCACCATAGCTTTCCGTCAGTATCATGTGCCGGAAGGGATGATGGAACTCAAGAAGGAAGAGTTTCGCTCTTTGAACCAGGGAGGCCAATGTGTGGCCGATTATCTTAATAAGTTCACACAGCTTGCGCGTTATGCACCAGAGGACGTGGCCACGGACAAGGCTAGGCAGTCCAGGTTTATGAAGGGACTCAACTCCGGACTTCAGGTGGGACTGATCACTCACACGTTTCCTGATTTCCAGGAGTTGGTCAACAAGGCGCTCATTCTAGAAGATAAGCACAAAGAACTAGATGACAACCGCAAGCGTCGTTTGGCACAGCAAGGAGGACGCCAGGGTCAGCAGAGACCAAGGGTGATACCCCAACAGTTCACCCGATTCCAGCCGGGAAGTAGTGCGAGGACACCACTACCTACACAGCGACCCACTGGTCAGAACCCACAAACACCTGCAAGAACCATCAGTCCAGCTGCTGGAAATCTGTCAATGGCAGGAAGACGATGCTACAACTGCAATGAAATGGGGCACTTTGCCAATGTTTGTCCTAAGAAAGGAGGAGTCACTCCTGTTCGCTTTAATCTGGGTAACACGCCAGCAAGAACACCAACTCAGGGTGGAAGCCGAGCACCTGTTCAAGCTGGAGCTGCACCACAATCAGCCGTGCGAGGAAGGGTTAACCATATCATGGCGGATGAGGTTCAGAACGCCATGGATGTTGTGTTGGGTAAGTTCCTAGTTAACTCAGTACCAGCTACTATTCTGTTTGACTTAGGAGCTTCTCATTCATTCATTTCTCAAGTTTTTGTTGTGCAAAATGAATTGGATGTGGTTAAACTTAAGAATACATTAATAGTCCAAACCCCTGGATCAGAACTCCGAGCTAAAGTAGGATGTTCTGGGATAAAACTACAAATAAAAGGAAAAGAGTTCCTAGCGAACTTAATTATACTAGATACCCAGACTATAGATGTGATTTTGGGAATGGACTGGTTATCCAAGCACAAAGCGATCTTTGGATTGTGGACTAAGAGTAATGTGATGAGAGCCCAGATGGCAAGAAGGTAGAGATTCAAGCAGTCACTGCTCAGGATAGTCAGTTGATGATTAATAATGTGAAAGCTGTTGAAATGAAAGATGTACCAGTAGTTAATGAGTACCCAGATGTATTCCCTGAAGATTTACCGGGAATGCCACCAGAAAGAGATATAGAATTTGTAATCGAGTTAGTACCTGGAACAGCTCCAATAGCCAAGAGACCTTATAGGATATATATCTACTGAGGAATTAGTAGAAATGAAGAAACAGATCGAGGAGTTATTGGAGAAAGGTTTTATAAGGCCAAGTTCGTCACCATGGGGAGCCCCGGTACTGTTTGTAAAGAAGAAAATGGGAGCTTCAGAATGTGTATAGACTATCGAGCACTTAATGAAGTGACGATAAAGAATAAGTATCCGTTGCCCAGGATAGATGATCTTTTTGATCAGTTAAGAGGAGCAGGAGTCTTCTCAAAGATTGATCTTCAATCTGGGTACCATCAGTTAAAAATTCGGACTGAGGATATACCAAAGACCGCTTTCTCATCTAGATATGGTCATTATGAATTCATGGTAATGTCCTTTGGACTGACTAATGCTCCTGCGTATTTCATGAATATGATGAACAAAGTATTCATGGAATATTTGGATAAATTTGTCGTCGTATTTATTGATGACATTTTGGTTTATTCCAAGACGGAGGAAGAGCATGTAGGACATCTAAGGATGGTCTTGGAAAAGCTAAGAGAAAAACAGTTGTATGCAAAATTCAGCAAGTGTGACTTTTGGAAAAAGAAGGTTGAATTCTTGGGTCATGTGATGACTGCCGAAGGAGTAGCTGTCGATTCTAAGAAAGTAGAGGCAGTGTTGCATTAGGAGCAACCGAAGTCAGTTAATCAGATCAGAAGTTTTCTTGGTATGGCAGGGTATTATCGCCGGTTTATTGAAGGTTTTTCTTCAATTGCGAGACCTCTCACGCAATTGTTAAAGAAAGAGAAAAAGTTTACATGGTCGCCTGAATGTGAAAAGAGTTTCCAAGAGTTGAAGAAACGTTTGACTTCGGCACCTGTTTTGGTGTTGCCGAATACCAAGGATAATTTCGACATCTATTGTGATGCTTCGCGTCAGGGACTGGGATGTGTTCTGATGCAGAATGGTAAAGTGGTGGCGTATGCGTCAAGACAATTAAGGCCACACGAACAGAATTACCCGACTCATGATTTAGAGCTAGCTGCTGTAGTGCACGCTCTTAAAATATGGCGCCACTATCTTATGGGAAATCGATGTGAAATATACACCGACCATAAAAGCTTAAAGTATATATTCACACAATCAGACCTTAACATGAGACAAAGGAGATGGTTGAAGTTAATCAAGGATTACAATATCGGAATCCATTATCACCTAGGAAAAGCAAATGTGGTGGCAGATGCTTTAAGTCGGAAGAGCTATAGCTTGAATTCATTGACAACAGAAGATCAATCTGATTTAAGTAAAGAATTTCAGAAACTAAGGTTGGAAGTTGTATCGCAAGGATTCCTAGCTACCTTGGAAGTTAAGCCGACCCTTGAAGAGCAGATCAGGGAAGGACAAAAGGATGATGAGAAGATTAACAGGATCAAATCCAAGATGGATGAGGGTCTATCCAAGGACTTCAGAGTAGATGAGCAGGGTACTTTGTGGATAAAGAACAGAGTCTGTGTACCTCATAAACCGGAGTTGAAGCAGTTGATACTGGAAGAAGCACATGATTCCAAGTATTCAATTCACCCCGGTAGTGCTAAGATGTATCAGGATCTAAAAGAAAGATTCTGGTGGCCAAACATGAAGGAGGTAGCTGAGCATGTAGCATTATGTGATGTATGTCAAAGAGTCAAAGCCATGCATCAGAGACCAGCTGGATTGCTACAACCCCTAAAGATACCAGGATGGAAATGGGAGGAAATTGGGATGGATTTCATCACTGTTTGCCAAGGACTCAAGGTGGATATGATTTCATATGGGTCATAGTTGATCGACTAACAAAGGTCACTCATTTTATACCCGTAAAGACAACTTACTCTGGAGATAAGTTAGCAGAATTGTATATAGCAAGAATTGTGTGTTTACACGGTGTGCCTAAGAAGATAGTATCGGATAGAGGTACTCAATTTACCTCAAGGTTTTGGGATAAGCTGCATACAGCAATGGGCACCCGTTTAAACTTTAGTACGGCATACCACCCACAGACAGATGGTCAGACCGAAAGGGTAAACCAGATTTTAGAAGATATGCTAAGAGTCTGTGCTTTATCGTATACCACATCGTGGGATAAATGCTTACCGTACGCAGAGCTTAGCTATAATAATAGCTATCAAGCCAGTTTGAAAATGTCGCCTTTTGAAGCTTTATATGGTCGACCGTGTCGAACACCTTTGAACTGGAATGAGACGGGAGAACGTCATGTTTTTGGACCAGACGTACTTATAGATGCAGAAGAGAAGATCGCATTAATTCGGGAAAGATTGAAGACTGCACAATCCAGGCAGAAGAGTTATGCAGATAACCGGCGCCGTGATTTGAGTTTTGAACCAGAAGATTATGTCTATCTCAAGGTCACGCCGTTAAAGGGAGTTAAAAGGTTCCATGCTAAAGGAAAGCTTGCCCCGAGATACGTAGGTCCATTCAAGATCTTGAGTCGCAAAGGAGAAGTGGCATACCAGCTAGAACTGCCACAGTCTTTAGCAGGGGTACATGATGTGTTCCATGTGTCTCAGTTGAAGAAGTGCTTAAGAGTACCAGAGGAACAAGCACCAATAGAAGCCATTGAACTACAAGAGGATTTAACTTATAAGGAATATCCAGTAAAGATTTTGGATACTATGGATCGTGAGACCAGAAGCAAGTCAACCCGCTTCTGCAGAGTTCAGTGAAGCAACCACTCGGAAAGCGAAGCAACTTGGGAACGCGAAGAAGATTTGAGAAAGGAATTTCCTGAGTTATTTTCTAGCCAGCCCTGAATCTCGGGGTCGAGATTCTGTTAAGGGGGGAGGTTTGTAACATCCTCAAATTCAGCTATTTTTGAATTCTATAATTTATTTTGAATTTATAAGAATTTCTGGAATTTATTTGGATTTATTTGAATTTTTGGAAATTAGTTCTTCTCTGGAAATTAATTTAATAATGAAAAGTTTTAATAAAATATAAATTGAAATATTTTATTTAAGTTCAAAATGTCCTAAAATATTTTCTGGAATTTTTCTAGAATTTTTCTGATATTTCAAGTGCCTCAATTAATTTAAATGAATTATCGGAATTATTTTTATTCGGAAAACGATTAAAATTTGGATGAGCGATGTGGGCGAGCCCACTCTGTGCACACATTGAAACCTAAGCGTTGCCATTTATTTCCCGTGCGATCTTGATCAAGCGGTTTGTGATTCAACCGCGTCGGTACGTTGCTTGCGCCGTTGGATTTCGCATGAACGGATGGATGTGCGCCACGTCGCTTCGTTTCCGAGAACGTGAAACGCCGCCGCCGCCGTGCGTTATGGGTAGAAACCGTCGCCATTACTCGCCGGCGTGCGTCTCCGCCGCTTCATCATCTAGCGCACGGTATAAAGCTCTTTGTTCCACACCTGTCGAGCCCTTTCACGCATCCCATGGTTCACCATAGACACCACACGACCTCGCCGAAGTTTCGTGACCTTCCGCCGTGCTTTGCGCCTACTCCGGTGACTCCCCACCGTCGCCGTGACCACCGGAGTAAAGCCCGCGTCGAGCCGCAACCGAAGGACAACTTCTTTCCGTCGGAGCATCACCGGAACGCCATGCACGAGGTCATCTTCTTCCTCTTCGGCAGCATCTTCTCACCGCGCCTTCGCCGAGTTCGTGACCAACGTCGATCGCCCGATCAGCATCCAACGGTGAAGGTGAGTCCACGTATCCCTCTGTGCTAGAGACCAGAACAGTAGCGCTTAAGATCTCAGCCGTAGGATTCGGAATGGATGGTTAGGATTAGTGCCACGTGCCCAAGGAAGGGACTGCCCACGTGTGCTTAGAAGTCGCGTTAGCTAATGGCCATTGGATTTGTATCGAACGATCTAGATTTGGCCACGTAGCCGCATGAATAGTAAACCTCATTATCTAATGTCAGCCGTTAGATCCAGATTGTGCGGTTGTTAATTGGCCACGTCGCCTATTTAACTGTAGCTAATAAGTCTGGGAAATTAGCGTAAAAATCTAGAGTAATCCGAGCCGTTGATTTTGAATCGGATGGACCGGATTCCACCGCGCGCCGAGACAGTCTCGTGTTGACGCGTGTTGCTCGGGAATCGAGGCGACGCAGCCGTCGCTGTGGTCGACGTCACCCGAGTAATTGCCGCCGTTAGATTTAAATCCGATGGTCACGATTGAGCCACGTGTCAGCACCGTGGTGACGCTCAAAAGTGTCGGTGCAATCCTGGCAGTTGATCGCATCGCACGAATCTTGACGCATGACCGGATTAATTGAATCGTTATTCGGTTTATTCTTCGCCGTTAGATCGTAATCCGAGGGCTGACATTGCGCCACGTGTCGCCACAGGAATAACCCGAGCCGAACCGTCGTTTAGATCTCGCCGTTTATTTTCGATCCGACGGTTGAGATTAGATCAACCACTCGGGTGATAATGCGCTGACACGTGTCACGACCAGAACGTGCCACGTGGCATGCTGACGTCAGCAGTTGGGCCCACATGTCAGACCCGGCTCTGTCGATGCTGACGTCGTAAATTCATTTTTCGTAATTAACTATATTCGGTAGAAATACTTTCGGTGATGACGTCATAAATAGCGATGTTGACGTCATAATTTCGGGATTTTTCGTATAAAAATAAATAGAGAAATGTGGTTTATTCTTTTTGGATTTATTCTAAAACTTCAAACGCTTGTAACTTTTGCGTTTTAACTCCGATTTGAGTGATTTCAATTTCTAAAAATTTGTAAAATCAAGATCTATTTAATGGTGAATTTTATGGAATTTTTAGAGGTGAATTTGTTCTCTGTAAAATATATTCAATGTGTTTATATTGGTTTTAAATAGACGTTGATTTACCGGAGAGTTGCGAGGGGGAATTTCTAGTACAAGACTTGACTTCGGAGCAGGATCAATAGCTTTTTGAAGGCAAGTTATGCTTTGACCATGTTGCTCTAATTTTTGAATTATACTTTGTTTTAAACTATGCATGCTAATTCAACTAAAAATGGCTTTAATTATTTTGGGTGAATTAGCTATCCAACCAAATTGTTTATACCACCTTGATATTATTTGTATGCCATGATTCCTTGATAACTTAAGTTGGGTAAATTTAGTTGGTTGATGATATTGTGCCAACACGGGAGGCTAGGCAGTGAATAGTTGTAACCATGCATGTCGTAAACCATTCTATTTGAATTACAAAATCAACTTGATGAAGAATAGTGAATGCTTTTTAATGAAATGTGGAATGATGTTGGTATTAACATTGGAATGTAGAGACCTGTGTGGTTCTACATGAAAGATGAATATGAGCATGTGTTGCACTGTTAACAACTTGGGGTGGAATTGATTTAGAGTGGGGTAAGTGGACCAAGGCTTCGTGCCAGGTGGGCATGTGTGGCAAATGGGGGGTGGGATGAGTGTTGTGAGGGCTGTGTGCCAATCTGAGAGAAGGAAGTCTTGCCTTGGTCAGTTAAGGACCTTACCTTGCAAGCCTTTGACCTGAGTCTCTCATATAACCACATGTCTGAATGGGAAGACCTAGTTTAGTAGGATTCTGATGTCTTACCTTTGATACCTCGGGGTGGCAGTTACACGGGGGTAACTATACGGGGGAGCGTGCCTATGCTTCGGCTTGGTACCCTATCCAACGGTGTTCGTCGGTCCTATACTTCGGCTCTGTGTGAGGGAAGTGATAGTGAAGGCAACACGGAGAGGTTCTTAGGCTGAGACAGAAGTCTTTGAAAAGCTTTGTTACGGTTTATCGCCTTTGTGGTATCTGTTGTATCTTGTGGGTAAAGTGTACAACCTCTGCAGAGTGTCAAAAGCTGTTGAATAGCCGAGTCCACAGTCTTGGGCGGTGCTCGGGATTCTGATCAAGGGTAGTGTTTGAAAATAAAATGGAAGGGAAGCGTGTGTCAAAACAAAATGAGTAGGGACTGTGTGTCCAAAACAATGTGGAAAACAGATTGAGAAATATAATGATTGAATAGTTTTGATGTTTTTAATCTAAATAAATAATAAATCAAAATATTGATGCCATGCAAAATAACCAATTGAGCCATTCCTTTGTAATAAGCCATGCATGTAGTAAATAGACTTGCATTTTGTGCATGACTTGTTGAGTACGGTGTGTACTCACCCTTGCGGACAAACTTACCAGAAGAAGAGACTACGCACCTTATGAAGAGGAGTTAGTTGAAGAGCAGGAGAACTAGGAAGCAAGCCTCAGTCAGGGCGTCTGTGGAGAAGATGGAGCACCACGACTTTTTTTATATTTTCCGCTGTTGAACTTTGTTTACTTTGACTATTGTAAGCAAAAAGGTCCTAAGACTTGACATGTTGACTCATTTTGTGACTAGGATCTATCATTGAGCACATTAAGTCATTCTAAAGCTATTTTTTGTCATATCCCTCTTTATAGTACGGCAATCCTTAAACTCAATAAAAAATAAACTTGATACATGATAATTGAGTCTAAATGATGCCTTTTTCTCCTTTGATTTGAGGGTGCCCTTTTTGCTTCAAGACTTTCTCACGCACGCGATAATCTGTTCACATTGCTCATAACACTCATTAGTCGCTTAATCCTATTGTCATTAATCACCAAAATCCTTAAGGGGCCTATATGCACTTTCAATATGATAGGGTTGTTGCCCCACAGCAGCAGTTGGATGCCGGTGAGTGCAGTGGATCTCAAAATGAGTTCAGTTATGATGACACTGAAATTAGGGAATACAACCATGAGCAATATGTTCAGAACGGCAACGAGGACATCATTTACCAGAGTAGTGAACAAGTTGAGGTTGGGGAGGATGATGGAAACATTGGACAAGAAGCGTGGGGACAGGTAGACGAAGGTGTGGAAATAACAGCAAGGATGGAAAAGGAAGATCGTAAATACACCAGAACAGAAGTGGAAGACGACGATGACTCAGATGAGAAAGATGGAGGTATGGAGCTGCTTGTGCCAATAGATTAGAGCATGCATCAATTTAATAAGTTGATTGTGAATAAAAGTAATGATACACCTTGACAGTATAGCGACAATGAGGTTAGTCCTAACAGTATATACCCAACAAAAGAGACAGTGCAGGATGCTGCGAAAGATTGGGCCTTATCAGTAAGAAGGTCTTTCATGGTTAAAAAGTCCATCCCAGACTGCTACGATTTGGTGTGTGAGATCTATGGGTGCCCCTGGAGAGTGCACATGTACAAGCCCAAATGGGGCACCCACTGGCTATGTTTGAAGGTTGAGCAGCATAGCGGTATGACTAAGGAAAACTTGATGGCTCACAGGAACTTGTCATCTGGGTATGTTGTGAATATCATGTACCCAGAGATAGTAGAGAACCTTAATTTTGAGCCCCGTGCTATTATCCGAGCAGTCAAGAACATATATCAGTACACAATTAGCTTTGGGAAGGCATGGAGAGCGAAGCAGAAGGCCTTAAAAAATGAGGATTGGGAAATTTAAAGACTCGTACCATAATCTGCCCACACTACTCAGTTGCATTCAGGGAAGAAATCTTGGTACTTATTATGATTATCAAGACTATCCGTCCAGCGAGTGGCCAACCAAGAAGCATCTGAAGAGAGTTTTCTTCGCATTTGGAGCTTGCATTAAGGCGTTCTATCACTGTCGCCTATTGTTATGCGTGGATGACACATTCTTCACCAGGAAATACAATGGGCAAATAATGACAGCTGTGGGCGTTGATGGAAACAATCAAATTCTGCCTGTTGCTTTCGTCTTTGTAGAAAGCGAGAACTATGAGAGTTGGTTGTGGTTCCTAGGGAACTTGAAGATCAGGATGGTGAAATCTTGTGAAAATGTGTGCATGCTGCATGACAAGCATACAAGTCTGCTTAGTGCTATCAAACAGTTGCAAATAGGGAAAGAGGATCCAATTCTATGCCTACTTACAGAGCCAATGGTGCATGAGGCATTTGGGTGCGAACTTCTATAAGCAATTCAAGAACAAGGAACTGATGAATATGTTTAAGAGACTATGTAAGCAAAACCAAGCGAGTAAATTCCATACTCTATGGAAGAATCTAGATGAGCTAATAAGAAAACACAAAGAGAGACATTTGGGTGCAAACTTCTATAAGCAATTCAAGAACAAGGAATTGATGAACATGTTTAAGAGACTATGTAAGCAAAACCAAGCGAGTAAGTTCCAAATTATATGGAAGAATCTAGATGAGCTAACAAGAAAACACAAAGAGGAGCAGACGAACCAGGCTAGTAGCAGTAAAACACAGGAGCAGGCGGAACCTCTATTCCCTCTACCAACAGAAGATGAGGCGCGAATCGTCATCGAAGGCAAAGGCCAATCAAATGTTTTTCGGACTGGATAAAGCATGAGCTGAAAGAGAAGTGGTCATTGTTATATGACACACTTCGTGCTAGATACGATATCATGACGACTAACTTGGCGGAGGTGTACAATTGGGTAATGAAAGGAATGAGGTGTCTCCTGTTGGTAGGAATTGTTGAGGGAGTGTTGCGGGGCACAACAAAGTACTTTGTGGATAGGCATCAAGCTGCTGAAGTAGAAATGAGAGATGAGAAGCTATTGTACTCTAGCATGATCACTAAATACATGGATGAGAAGAGTAAGAAGGCGGCCAAGCATAGAGCTATCAAAGTAGGTGCAAGAACACTGCTGTCGGTGTATTTTGCACCGGGGTACCCTCTCCGTCGCAGATTAGTGGGCCCAAGAAGCGGCTTGGCCTAGTGTGGTGGCCTGGCGAGCAAGTGGGCGGTCACGCCCTGCTCGCCGGGCGGGAAGCCCACGTGGCGGCCTGGCGGGCAGGTGGGCGATCAAGCCTTGCCCGCCGGGCGTCGGCCTCGTGGCGGCCTAGCGGCGGTGGGTGGTCACACCGCTTTCAGGCGGGAAGCCCACGTGGCGACCTAGCGGGTAGGTGGGCGGTCAAGCCCGCCCGTCGGGCGTTAGCGGCGTGGCGGCTGGCGGCAGTGGGCGGTCACGCCGCTGCGCGGCGAAGCCAGCGTGGCGGCTCGACGGCGGTGGGCGATCAAGCCACCCGCGCCGGCGTCGACCTCCGTGGTCGCCTAGCGTGCGAAGCGGCGTTTGGGCCCCACCCACCAGGTCACGAAGGCAACCAGAAGAATGAGAAGAAGGCTTCGCCTTGAAGTCTCGTTCCCCTGACACGCTGTGTTAGGGCCATTGATTACAAGGAATTCTGCTATCAACACGACGACAGCCCATCCCTCTGACACCTCTCACCAAACCCGTCGCAGGAGCGTCATATCCTAGACGGACCGGGCGAAGCCACTCAGCGGCATTAAATGAAGCCTGAAGGACAAGGCTACAGCGACGGTTGTAATAAATGAGTCGTGGGTCAGTGTGATAAGACCGCAATGATGGGTGTAATTAATGAGTTGTAGATCAGTATAGCATCACCTTCTTACCTGCCCGAGCCAGCCCACTCTATATAAAGGGTGCTCTGGTGCATGAAGAAGGGGGTCTGATCCAAGGGCCAAACCCAGAGGACTCATCCAAGCTTGAGACTAGAAGAACCATTGTAATCACCTCCACACCTCATCAACAAAGATCTAGCAGGACGTAGGGCTATTACCCGCGCTAGGGGCCTGAACCTGGGTACATAACTGCGTTCCTTGATCTGTTGATCCCCGGAATCCCTCGCGCGAGAGTTATTAGGGTTTCCAACCACGAAGACGCCCTCTACCGAACCCTATCCTCCATCCTCGGAGTAGTCAACCCTGTCCGTTGACGGGGTCCTATCTGGTGAAATACGCCGACAGGGGCGCGCCAGGTAGGGGGCTAGTGGTTGGCTCACCCGGCCACCTCTCCGGCGGATTCCGGTCTTCTGTCCGAAAGGACCTTGCATCTGGTGATGGCAGGTTCACACTCACAGCAACAAGAGGTGGCGGAGGCTAGCAGTGCCCGGAACACGTCCCGACACTCTCGCTGGATGAGGGACTGCCTCACGCCACCCCCGCAGGAAGGCGGTGGTCCCCTGGCGATGGTGAACCTCCGGTCGGCGTCGGTAACCATGGAGGCAACCCTCGGCCAGAACTCGCATGCGATTCGTCTCCTCCTGGACCACCCTCCGGTGGAACTTGCAGGAGACACCCCGGCCACGCCATGGCTGCGGGACATTGCTGGCCTCATAGATGCGGCCCAACTCCGCGTAGGGATGCCCAACCGATTGGGGACCATCGGTACCCCTCAATCAAGGGTGCATGTCAACCGCACCCAAGCTTCCAGCCGTCCAAGCGAGAAGTGCTCTGGCCAGGAGGGCCAGAGTAAGGGAAAGGGTGTGCAAGAAGAGGGTCCCGGCTCCGCGAGGAGTCGTGAGGACTTGCGGGCTCATCTGGAGCAGCGTCGCCGGTGACGCGGCGGTGATTTACATGATCACCTGCAGCGTCGTCGCGCCCACGGCGGACGGATGGCTCCTGGGGGTGAGAGTTCCTCTCACGACTCTCACCTTCAGAGTGAGGAGGAGGCCCACTCCTCTGATTCTTTGGGGAGTCGTGATCCGCACTCCCCGGCATGGTCTTCGGGCCAGGGTTCAGGTGGATGGCGGGATTCCCCCTACGGCGTCGGATGCCAGGCGTTCTCCTGACGGCTGCGTCGTGTGGCGTGGCTCGAAAGGTTTTGCCCGGCCTCCATCGAGAAGTACGACGGCACCACCAACCTAGAGGAGTTCTTGCAGATCTACACCACGGTGGTGCGTGCCGCTGGCGGGTCTGAGAAGGCCATGGCCAATTACTTCCCAACGGCCTTGACGGGGTCCACCCGGTCATGGCTGTTGAACCTCCCGCGGGGATCAGTGCGCTCGTGGGAGGAGTTGTGCGGCCTCTTCGTCGCCAACTTTAGGCTCCTTCGCACAGCCGGGCGTGGAGGCTGATCTCCATGCCCTCGAGCAGGGAAAAGGGGAGTCATTGCGTGACTTCATTCGGCGATTCTGCCACTGTCACAACACGATCCCCAGTTTGAAGCGGTCGGTCGTCGCCGCCTTCGAAGGCGTTGAGACCGCAAGATGCGGGAAAAGATGGCGACCCGCAGCATCGCCACCACCTCCGAGCTCTTCTCCCTAGCGCACAAGTGTGCGCTGGCGGCGGAGGCTCAGGGGCCGATGTCTGGTGCCGTGCGAGGACGCGGTGGGGACGAAGCCGGGACCTCGAGGGGCCCCGGCCCTGCGAGCAAGAAGGCCCGGAGGCGTGAGGCGGTTGAGACCAGGTGGGTCCTGATCGCCGAGCGCGAGCATGAAGACGCCCGGCTGCGAAGGCGCGACCGCCATGACCGGCGAGACGACCGCCGCGACCGGCGGAATGACTGCAGCGGCTGGCATGATGACCGCCGCGGTCGGAGGAACGACCGCCGCGAGGAGAAGGAAGGCAAGCCTTTTTGCCTGATCCACAGGACCAACACTCACGACCTGGCCAGTTGCCAGGTTGTGAGCAAGATGGTCGAGCAGCGGCTTAAGGAGCACCGCCCTCGCGACGATGATCAAGATGAAGACCCTGCCTCACTAGCCTTCCAGCAGGAAGACCACACTGTGGCGTACATCCATGGTGGCTCGTCCACCTACCCCTCCAATGCGTCCTACAAGCGGCTGAGGAGGGAAGTCTGCGCTACGGCGTCAGGTTCATGGGCGTGTCGGATGCTGAAGTGGTCGGAGAAGCGGATCACCTTCAGTCGGGCTGACCACCCTGAGAGCACTGCCGGCATAGGTCACTTTTTGGTCGTGGTTTCACCCACGATCCGGAACGTGAAGCTCGGACGAGTGCTCATGGACGGAGGGAGCTCCATCAACCTCCTGTCCTCCAAGGTATTCCGGGCGCTCCAAATATCGAGCCAGGAGCTGCGCCCGGCCTTGCCCTTCAACGGCATAGCCCTGGGGGGCTAGCTCGATCCCCCTGGGCCAGGTGCGCCTCCCCGTCACCTTCGGGGAGGAGAGAAACTACCGTACGGAGCTGGTCGACTTCGAAGTCACGAATGAAGATGGTCTTCCCGGGCTCACCCTCACTCAGGGAGACCATCTTTACCTCACCGGCCGTTGATCACCTTCCTCCAGTCTAATTCTGACGTGTTAGCCTGGCAACCGGGCGGAAAGCCCATGTGGTGACCTGGCGGGAGGTGGGCAATCAAGCCCTGCCCGCCGGGCGTCGGCCTCCGTGGCGGCCTGGCGAGCAGGTGGGTGGTCACGCCCTACTCGCCGAGTGGGAAGCCCACGTGGCGGCCTGGAGGGCAGGTGGGCGATCAAGCCCTGCCTGCCGGGCATTGGCCTCCGTGGCGGCCTGGCAAGCAGGTGGGTGGTCACGCCCAGCTCGCCGGGCGGGAAACCCATGTGGCGGCCTAGCGGGCAGGTGGGCGATCAAGCCCTGCCCACCAGGCGTCGGTCTCCGTGGCGGCCTGGCGAGCAGGTGGACGGTCACGCCTTGCTCGCCGGGCGGGAAGCCCACTGGCCACCCCCGCCGCACCTTGCCATTTTTAGTACGATAGACTGTGCTTAGGATTGATGTTGATCAAAGTGCCTATGGTGGGATAGAATTCTAAAATGTTGTTGAAATGTGTTTTATCGAAACTGTAGCAAGGTGATTGCTACTGTGATTGTAAAATAAAAATAAAAAAAAATGATTTAGATTGGGGTGGAATGGTTTGTCGGGCGGGTGCGGATGGAGCACTGGTTCTGGTTTGTGAAAGCCGCCCTAATCAATTTAAGGACCGACGCTTGTGATTGTCCAAACTAAGCACAACAGTACAACTACATGTCAAAGTGGGCACGACCTGGCTGATTAATTTGTAGAAACCTAACTTAGACTCACCAGATGGTGGAATGTGGGTGCCGGATGGAGGCAAGTCGTATGTTTCCCACACGGCGCAAGAGGGGGCTTCTGGACTGGGTGGATGGAACCCTAACAGCGATGAAACCTCAGCGGGTGAGTCGGGTTAGATGTATACATTGTAAAGTCCTTATCATGATCTCTCTGCCGGCACACCAAAGGAAGTGTGTTAATAGCTTGGCATTAAGAGTTGATCATGTCTTGTGGGTAAAGTGTACAATCTCTGCAGAGTATAAACAAACTATTAGAATAGCCGTGCCTACGGTCAAAGGCGGCGAAGGATGCTTTCGCATTGGTAGTCTTATGTTTTCTTTTTTAAAATGAGTTTTGGGAATCCGAGAGTGGATGGAACTTTCGGGTGTGTCTTTGGCGGTTGGAGCCATGGGGTGGATGGAACCCTAATCATTTTAAATTGTGGCGGTTAGAGCCTGTTAGCTAGTGATTGGTGGATGGAACCTTCACTAGAGTATATATAAATTCAAATGTTACAAATAATTGATAAAACTGCTTTACAAAAATTATACGTGTACTGTTTAATAAAATTTGCTTTGTGCAAAATGAACCATACTAAGCCTCTCTTTGGGAAGCCCTACATGTTGCATAATTTCTCAGACTTGCGGAGTACGTTTGTACTCACATGCTACACAAATTTTTCATCAGAGAATTACCAAGATGCAGTCGAAGACAATGAGTTCTATGACGAGGAGTTCATTGAAGATCGCCAAGATAGCTAAGCGCACGCTCCTAGTCGTCTACCTGTGGAGCTTGTGGCTCGCTTGTTTCTTTTGCTTCCGATGTTTTGTTTTGTTTTGTGTGTGTTCTAGGTCTTGTAACCTGCAGTTGTAATAAGTGGCCATAAGGCCAGTATTTCAGTTATTACCATTTAATATATTATTCTAGTTATGATTATCACTGCTTCACTGTGTGTACTAGCTACTGATCTGGGACTAGTACAGAAATACACAGGAGACTCCGGATGGTAAATCTGGGGCCTCACAGAGGTGGTATCAGAGCCTGGACGACTGTAGGACGCAACTTAGTTAGAATGGCAAAGCCTTAAGGATTAATATTTTATAAAAATATACTTATAAAATTTTAAGTTCCTCTGCTTGTATCTTTTCCATCTTAGCGTCTTGTCCTTACCTCATCCTTTATTTGAAATTTGTTTACTGATCTTGTCCCGTTTCAAAAATTGTAGATGTCGGTTTACACCACCTTTGCCGCATCAGCTGGAGGATTCTGTGAGTTATCTTTGATGCTTCAGGAGTTGGGATTTCCTCATCGTCCGGAGTATCGTTGCACATCTGTGCCTAGCCTTGGTTATAATTCGTGGAAAGTCATGCTGCTTGTCTACGCCAGGAGTCGACGACAGGCGGAAGATCGTCCTCACTACTTCTTCTCGGAGTGACTGCAGCTTGGAGATGCGTTACAGGATGCTGCAAGGCAGGCCCTCCTCTGTCTGGGAGATAGTTACCACGACAAGATGGACGACACTCCATATCGGCTCTTTCCTTGTTACCAGGAGGTGAGGAGTCATAGCAGATTCAGGAGTTTGGATCAGGAGTCAGACCCTACAGTTGTGCATATGGGTTCTCTCATCCGGGCGCAGGATGAGGCCTATATCCACATATATTATGAGCTTCAGGATGCATACAAGGATTTAGCTGCAGCCAGACAAGAGATTATTCAACTGAAGGAGTTACAGCAGATAGCCGCTCCACCTCCACCAGTTCATGTGCAGGAGGCACAACAGTCAGCACCACCCCCGCTAGCCCCTGTCTAGGAGGATCTTCCACCTCGAGGGTTGACCCCAGATGCCCCGCGGGTCAAGCGTCACTATGGTCCATTGATCAGGAAGACTGCGTGCAAGTCAGTGCGCTGTGTGTGGGAGCGTTCAGAGGGTTCCATGGGGGTTTGCTAGGGATTCTTGGCTGCTCTGGGAGAGCGAGTCCATCCAGTGCTGGAGCGATTCAGCGTCGTGATGAGGAGCCAGTGAGGAGGATCCTTCCCCTCGTATTGCTGAGGAGGGTGAAGGGAGTAGTTAGTTTTAGTTCTTGTTATTAGCTCCTATCTTTTGTCCACGTTAGAACGATAATAATAATGTGTGATGGACTGTATCGTGCTTTATGCGCTTGTGATACAACCATCTTATCAAAACTATTTTATTTTAATTGAGATTTCAGTTGGTGTTTCTTTCTGTGTTGTTGTTCTTGTCTGGGATGTTGTTCAGTTTCTCTGTCTTCTTATCTTTGCTTTTCCCTCTTTTATTGTGCTGTCCTTGTTCTCTGTTCCAGATGGAGAACCCAGGCAGAGGTCGTGGCAGAGGAAGGAGAGGTGGTCGTGGTCGTGGCCGTGGAAGAGTGCAAATTCAAGATGAAGTTCCTGTAGGGCCGCAGTTTCAGGAAGGTGACCAAGTACCGCCACCTCCAGCGCAGCAGAACCAAGTGCCACCCCAACCCCCGAATCAGCCACCAAGCATAGAGCAGATGATGGCCATGCAACTGCAAATTCTGCAAGCTTTGGCGCAAAATGCGTTGAATCCACCACAAGCAGCCCCAGTGCAAGCAGCAGCTCAGCCACCCCAATCCAAGTTTGGGGAATTTATGAGGACCAGACCCCCCACTTTTGCTGGATCAATTGACCCCCTAGAGGCGAACGACTGGCTTAAGGAGGTCGAAAAGAAGTTATATTTGGCCCAGTGTGATGAATTTGAGAGTGTCTTGTTTGCCACTCATCAGTTAAAGGGTACAGCTGCTAATTGGTGGGAGAACTATGTCGCTGCTCATGAGGACGCCCAAGCCATCAATTGGGATGCGTTTCTTGAAGCCTTCCGCGCCACTCACATCCCTAAAGGTATTATGGAAATGAAGAGGCGAGAATTCCACAAGTTGCAGCAAGGAAACCTTTCTGTATCAGAATACCTGAATCGGTTCACTCATCTGTCCAGATACGCTTATGAGGATGTTGCCACTGATGAGGCCAAGATTTGGCGCTTCATGGAGGGTCTAGACCCTAACATCAAAGTTCAACTGGTCTCTAATGACTTCCCCTCGTTCCAGCACATGGTAAATAAGGCTTTGGTTCAAGAGGATGCCCAGAGTCAGCTTTATGAGTCAAGGATGAGAAAGATGATCTATCAAGCTCAACGTGGTGCCGTAGCGGTTCGAGCTTCATTTCTTTCGGACCTCGATCAAGCGGGCGAGAGTGTCTAGTGCCACCAGAACTCCAGTCTCAACACCTCGTCAGTTTGCTCAAGCCCCTGCTAACAACGCAGGAAGTCAAGTTCAGAAGAACGACACAGCTACAGCAGGAATCCAGTGCTTCAACTGCAGAGAGATGGGACATTATGCTAGTAACTGTCCCCAGAAGCACCAAGTTGTGACCCCTATTCGGTTCAACTTAGGGACCACACCAACTCGCACGCCTACACTAGCTTAGGGGAGAGGAATACCGTAGACTCCGCGTACCCCCTGCACGGTCGGAAGAGGACGTGTTAATCACGTCACTACTGAAGAAGTCCAAGACGCACCGGATGTGGTGTATGGTAAGTTCTTTGTCAACTCGGTTCCTGCTTCAGTTTTATTTTATTCGGGTGCAACGCATTCCTTCATATCAGA
Organism: Guadua angustifolia; assembly: GCA_036346375.1. Taxonomy (NCBI): domain Eukaryota; kingdom Viridiplantae; phylum Streptophyta; class Magnoliopsida; order Poales; family Poaceae; genus Guadua; species Guadua angustifolia. Next base: position 27,619,666 of record CM070502.1, read on the forward strand.
GTATTTGGTTAGAAAGCATGGATGGGATCAGATTGACTTAGAAATCCTTACTAGTTCAATCCACAGTAAAGAACTAAGAACAACTGCTATTTGCCCAAAAATGGATATAATTATAAAAGGGGTAAAATTCCTAGTGAACTTAATATTATTGGATACTAAGGGTATAGAAGTAATCCTTGGAATGGATTGGTTAACCAAGTACAAGGGTCAGATAGACTGTGCTAGTAGAGCTATCTCCCTTACTAGTCCTGAGGGAATTCGAGTGGAGTTCCTGTCTAATCTCTCCTCTAAGGGGGGTAGTACCCTGAACCGACTAAAAGGTACATCTTTGGAAAATGTGCCCATAGTGAATGAATACCCGGATGTATTCCTAGAAGATTTGCACGGTATGCCACCGCAGGATATTGAGTTTATTATTGAGCTTGTACCTGGTACAGCTCCTATCTCAAAAAGGCCTTACCGGCTACCTGCTAATGAGTTAGCAGAGATGAAGAAATAGATTGAAGAACTGTAGGAGAAAGGATTTATAATACCAAGTTCATCACCTTGGGGTTTCCCAGTAATCTTTGTGAAGAAGAAGGATGGTAGTATGAGAATGTGCATAGATTACCGATCTTTGATTGAGGTCACAATAAAGAATAAGTATCCTTTGCCCAGGATAGATGATCTATTTGACCAGTTGAAAGGAGCTCAAGTATTCTCAAAGATTGATCTGAGATCAGGATATCATCAGCTTAAAATCAGAAAAGAAGATATCCCAAAAACAGCTTTCACTACCCGTTATGGATTGTACGAGTTTACAGTGATATCCTTTGGATTAACAAATGCACCGTCATATTTCATGAATTTGATGAATAAGGTGTTTATGGAGCTTTTAGATAAGTTTGTTGTCGGTTTTATTGATGACATTCTTATTTATTCCAAGAATAAGAAAGAGCATAAGGATCATTTGAGGATAGTTTTGGAAAAGCTCAGAGAGCATCAGCTTTATGCTAAATTCAGTAAATGTGATTTTTGGTTGAAGGAAGTTGCTTTCTTCGGTCATGTCATCTCGGCTGAGGGAGTAGCAGTTGATCCTGCTAAAGTGAAGGCCGTGCTTAATTAGGAGCAACCCAAGTCTGTTCCGGATATCAGAAGTTTTCTTGGTCTAGCAGGATATTATCGGCGTTTTATTGAAGGTTTTTCCAAGATAGCGAGACCTCTCACTCAACTTTTGAAGAAGGAGAAGAAGTTTGAATGGACTAAGTCTTGTGAACAAAGTTTTCAGAAATTAAAGAAGAGGTTAACTTCAGCACCAGTACTTGTTCTGCTGGATATTCATAAGGATTTTGAAGTTTACTGCGATGCCTCAAAGCAAGGTCTCGGATGTATTTTGATGTAAGAAGGTAAAGTCATAGCTTATGCTTCAAGACAACTGCGACCCCATGAGGAAAACTATCCAACACATGACCTAGAGTTAGCTGCAGTTGTGCATGCCCTCAATATTTGGAGGCACTATTTGATTGGAAATCGATGTGAGATCTATACGGATCATAAGAGTTTGAAATATATTTTCACTCAGTCAGATCTCAATTTGAGGCAGAGAAGATGGTTGGAATTAGTTAAAGATTATGATATTGGAATCCATTATCACCCGGGTAAGGCCAATGTTGTTGCAGATGCCTTAAGTAGAAAGAGCTGTTGTAATAATATTATGGTTCAGAAATATCAGCTAGAACTTCATAAAGAATTCCAACGACTCAATCTGGAATTAGTAAAAGAATGTTGTGTGTATAATTTGGAGGTGCACTCAACTTTGGAGGATCAAATCAGAGAAGCACAAAAGGATGACAATGGTATTGCAGTAATTAAGAAAGGTCTCAAGGAAGGAAAATCTTCTGGATTTTTAGAGGATGAGAAAGGAATCGTTTGGTTTGGAAAAATAATTGTAGTTCTTGATCAGAAAGAAATCAAGGATCTGATTCTAAAAGAAGCTCATGATTCTGTTTACTCTATTCATCCGGGAAGTACGAAAATGTACTTGGATTTAAAAGAAAAATATTGGTGGTCAAATATGATAAGAGAAGTTGCTGAACTTGTGGCTCTTTGTGATATTTGTTAGTTAGTTAAAGCGGAGCATCAAAAGCCAGCCGGATTGTTACAACCCTTACAGGTTCCTATTTGGAAATGGGAAGAGATAGGAATGGATTTCATTACTGGACTTCCTCGAACTAAGTCCGGGTATGATTCCATATGGGTTATTGTGGACAGATTAACAAAAGTTGCACACTTCATTCCTGTGAAGACAACCTATTCTGGTGATAAACTTGCAGAATTGTACAAGGCTAAAATTGTATGTTTGCATGGTGTGCCAAAGAAGATCGTGTCAGATCGAGGTTCCCAATTTACCTCGAGGTTTTGGCAGAAGTTGCATGAGGTTCTGGGCACAAACCTAAACTTCAGTACTGCTTACCATCCTCAGACAGATGGTCAGACGGAAAGGATAAATCAAATACTAGAAGATATATTGAGAGTTTGTGCTTTGACTTATAGAGGCTCTTGGGATCAGAATTTGCCTTATGCGGAATTCTCCTACAACAATAGTTATCAGACAAGTTTGAAGATGGCACCTTTTGAAGCTCTTTATGGGAGAAAATGTCGAACACCCTTATATTAGAAAGAGACAGAGAGTGGATAGATCATTGGACCGGATATTCTGAAGGAAGCCGAAGAACAAGTCAGAATGATCCGAAACAATTTGAAGACAGCCCAGTCGAGACAGAAGAGTTATGCAGATAACCGACGCTGGGAATTAAGCTTTGCACCTGGTGATTATGTATATCTGAGGTTTCACCTCTCATGGGAATGCGCCGTTTCAGAGTCAGCGGCAAGTTGGCCCCTCGCTACATAGGTCCCTTCCCTATAGTAGCCAGAAGAGGAGAAGTTGCTTACAAGTTGGAACTTCCACCGCAATTGTCAGATGTGCATGATGTCTTCCATGTTTCCCAGTTGAAGAAATGTCTCAGAATTCTAGAAGAACGGATGTCTTTTGAGAAGTTGGATTTAAAAGAAGACCTGTCGTATCCAGAGTATCCAGTCACAATCTTGGATGAAGCAGAGCGCCGAACTAGAAGCCGAGTGATCAAGTTTTGCAAGGTTCAGTGGAGTAACCATTCTGAGAAGGAAGCAACCTAGGAGCGAGAAGAGGACTTTAGAGTAGAGTTTCCGTATCTTTTTCTTTCTCCGTCCGAATCTCGGGGACGAGATTCTCTCTAAGGGGGGTAGGTTTGTAACATCCCCAATTTCGGGTTTATGCTAAAAGCTAATTTAAAATAATTAAATTCAAATTTTGGATTTTCCTCGGTTTTCTAATTAACCTGGCATCCATATCCTTCGAAATTGCAGTTCAATCCTTTACCATCCGCAAAGCCAAAATTTCAAATTCCGGTCCTTATTCGAAATTTCACCTGAGTTCCAAAATACTCTAAAAATCTCGAAACCCATTGCATTAGGTTTCAAATATTCTATAATGATTTTGAAAAAATTCCAAGATTTATAGAATCTCTCTGGTATTTTATCTCTCGCGCTTTCATCAAATCTATTATATTCGTCCCGAAATTATCTAAATTCCAAAATTCATCCAAAATCAGCGAAACCAATTTTATTGGGTTCCATTTTATTCTTTAGGATTTTTAGGATCTTTTTTTGGTATTTTTAGATCTTGTTATCTATTTTATCTTGCGCGCTTTGATTCAGCACTATTTATCGTCTTCAACCTCCAGCCATTCCCATGAACAAAGTTTTCCATGTCTAGCTCCAACTTTAAACCCTTATATCTCTCAATATATTGCACCAAATCATGTGAGAGCTGAAGCATCGTGATGGCATCGTAATGGAGAACAAATACCCTGCCGTTACCCATCCTTAATCCGAGCGAAACGGCCGCAATTAAGCGTTAATGACAATTTATTGCTCGGCCATTATCTCGAGCGTTTCTTCACCTCACCGGACATGCGAGTACTCAAAAGTTTCGTCTTGCTGTCCTCTATCCCGTGCTCACCTTTCCCCGTTGATTCAGTGCCGTTTCCCTTTCCAAAACTCGAGAAAAATCGACGCCCGGCGTTCTCCAAAGACACTGGTGAGCCATCTTTTGCTCCGGTGAGTTTCCGGGTAAACCAACCGTGTCACTTTTGTGCCCCTTGCTTTTGTGATCACAACCATTCAATCGGATTTGATTTTCGTTGCAGTTTGACCCCGAATTTCAAGTTTGTTCATCATCGGTCGTCGCTCCGTTCGTCATCGATTTCTCCCATTTGGGTACGATTCAATTCAATTCAATTCCTTGCATCCATGGGTTTCTCTAGATGTGTTCTAGCTAGTACTCACCTTAGTTTCGAGAAATTTCGAGTTTTCGAGTGTTTTTGGCCGTCGTGCCGTTGGCCCGATTTTGGTCGCCGGTTTTACTTCGCCGTCGCCGTTCGACCTTTCCATCACCATAGTTTCATCGCCTTGCCCCACCCCCACAAGACCTTGCTCTGCCCCGTCGCCGCCGCCGAAACCTCATCGACCTCCGCGCTACCACCACCGCAAGGCTCTGGGCTCTGGCCGCCGCCTCATCCGCCTCCCCTATGCCATTGCATTGTCGCCATGAGCTTCTTCCCGAGCGCCACCTTTTTGCTACCCACGCTTCTCCTCTGTTCGTTCATTTGGAGAAGGCTAATAGTCAATGACGTGTGGGGCCCGCATGGAAGAGAGGTAAGAAATCAGAAAATGTAGAAAAAGAAAAGATGCCAAAGGAATATTTCCGTTTTTCTATTTTCCAATCTGATAGAATTCAAATAATTATTTCTCCTCCGTCGTTATCTGTAACATCCCAAATTTTGGCTTTTCATTTAGTTAATAGTGTTTTATTGCCATTTGTGCTTTTTGTGAATTTTTTGGATTTTTTGGAATTTTTTGGAATTTATTTGAATTATTTCAAATTAAAAGTAATTTGTTTTTACCAAAAATTAATTATAAATAGATAATTTTAAAATAAAGTTGTACTAAAAATATTTTATTTGAGTCCAGAATGTCTCAAAGTATTTTTGAGATTTTTCTCGGATTTTTATTGGTATTTTTTGTTGCCTTAAGTAAATCAAAATATTTTCTCTAATTATTTTAAAAGCAAAAACCGAGAATTTTGTTGTGAACAGTACTGGGCCGAAGCCCAGCACTGTGCATGCCCGGGCCGAGTGCAGCGCAACCCGCACGGCCCGTCTTCTAGAAGCCTCTGCGTGGACCGTCGGATCGGCATCCGACGAGCTTCATCAAGCCGCGCTGCCAAGGAAACCCTAGCCGCTGCTTGCCGTTGGATCTTCATCGGATGGTCTTCATCAAGCGGCGCATCAGCGAAACCCTAGCGCCTTGGGCCGTCGGATTTAGATCAAGCGGTCACCAACCTTCGAGCCAAAGCAAAACCCTCGAGGATTGCCAGAGCCAGCCGCACCTTTCCCCTGTTGTCGTGTCGCCGGAGGAGCACCGAAGGAGTCGCGCAAGCTCGCCAGAGCCCGAGAGCCTTCGCCGCGCCATTGTAGCCGTTGGAGACCTTCTGCCGCCGCGTGGACCCTGGATCCGAACTCGCCGTCTCGCGCCGCACCCGTCCCGCCACTTCTTCATCGCTGGAGAACGCCGGAGCGCCGCAGAGGAGGTCGTCGTCTTCATCTCCGGGAGACCCGCGCCGCCGCATCGCCATCGCCGGGACCGAGCCACATCAACCGTCGAATCATTGCTGGACCGTCGGGATCGCGCCACGTCGCTTTAGGGAACAGCGAACGCCTCGGATACTCGTGGCCGTCCGATCAACCGTGGGCGCACCGGATTCACCCACGTCGCCTCTAGAAGCAGTAATCGGCTCGGGTAAGGAATCGTCGTTCGATTTGAGATGAGCGGTCATGATTGCGCCACGTCATCTAGGTCAACAGTGCTTCGCTCGGGTAAGCGTCGGCCGTTCGATCGTAGATGGACGCTGTGGATTAGGCCACGTAGCCGGGTGATCTGTGGCCGTTGGATCTAGATGAGCCCATCGGACCAGATCAGGGCTGACGTCAGCCGACGTAATAAATCGGTTTTCCTTTACAAAAATAATTCGGAATATTATTGATTTTCCAATTTTATGAATTTTCAGGAATTTGAATCTTCCGAGGGCTCGTTCTCCCTCATACGAACTCCGATTGAGGTGATTCAAATTTCTAAAAATTTGTAAAATCAAGATCTATCTAATGGTAGTTTTTTTTGGAATTTTTGAGTTCATTTTTTCTCTATTTTTGGTATTTATTTGCTATTTCTTTTCGATTCGCGTAGACGTCGAGTTGTGTGAGGCTTCGGAGGAGGATTTTGCAGCACAAGATCAATTTCCAGAGCAGGACCAGGAGCTTAACCAAGGCAAGTTGTGCTTTGATCATGTTGAACCCATGGTTGCAAAATTGCTATTTTGTTTTACCTTATTGCATAATATTTCATGTGTACAAATGATTTCAACCTAGTTTGGAATTTAGATATCATACCCATTGAATTACACCCTACCTTGTTAGTCATATGCCATGATCCACTTGTCACCTTAGGTTGGTTACTATAGTTGGTTAATAATGAAATCAACATGGATGGTTAGATCGGATTAGATTGCTTAGCCATGCCACGTCATCACATGTACATAAATTGTTGATTATTAATCTTGACTAATGGAATATGGAACAACGAAACGAATTTGTGTGTCATGTATGGTCACACAAGAGATTGAGTTGTCGTGGCGGGGAGGTCACACAACGATGTTGATTTGTGAGTAGCACGTGGTGCTTGGTAATCAACCGGGATGGTAATCATTTAGATTGAAGCAAGTGGTAAGGGCAAGTGTGCTAGGGTGGGCCCAGTGGGGCAAGAGGGTATGTGTAAGTCTTGCTTTGATCAACCCTAAGGACTTAACCTTGCGAGCCTTTGACCTGAGTCAATCATGCAACCACATGTCTGTTATGGGGCAGCCTAGCCAACTAATTTGCAATGTTTTAGCTTGAGTACTATCGTGGTGGTGTGAGTCCGGGAGTACGGAGGAAACTCACATGGCGCAAGAGGGCGGCCCTGTTGTGGTGGTGTAACCCTTCAGTGTTGAAACCTCAGCGGGTAGTACTGGGTTAAGATGATGCATTGTAAAGGCTTTGTTATGATCATTCGCCTGTGTGGTGCATGGTTGTATCGTGTGGGTAAAGTGCAAAACCTCTACAGAGTGTACAATCTATTAGGATAGCCGTGCTCACGGTATTGTGCAATGCTCGGGAATTACAGTCAAGGGTTAGACTTTTGCAAAATAAAACTTGGAATGGGTGGCAGGTTGCCACATGGTTATGGAAACTTGACTTAGGATGAAAACTTGGTTTACTTAAGAATCATTGAATCTACTTACTGTTATTATTTGTTTACTCTCTTTTCAATCTATGTAATGTATGTGTTTATAAATGTTGCTTTACTGCAAATAAACCCCTAGCCATTCTTTGGAATACGCCCTGCATATAGCTATGGTAGAAATGCATTCTGTGCACAACTTGTTGAGTGCTTTTGTACTCACCCTTGCCATCAACAACAAATCAATAGTGGGGGATTCAACGCCCTTGTTGGAGGAGGACTTCCAGGTGGATACGAGTCACTAGGCCAAGCCTCGTCAGTCGCCTGTGGTGTATTGATGAGACACTACGTCTTTTGCTATTTTCCGCTGCATTTACTTTAGTTTATTTCAGTCTAGCCCTGCGTGGCTTAATAATGTAAGTGATCATAAGATCATACACTAGTTATATTAATAATTGGAGTTATGTTATTCTTATCGTTGTGTATGATGTGATACTTACTGATGTTAAGCTGTGTGCACTAGCGTTGATCCTGGGACTAGTGCGGCAAAACACAGTGGATTCGAATTGGTGAATTTGGGTCCTTACATTATCCGAATTGAGTGATTCAAATTGCTAAATTCATCCTCTATCTGCCAATATTTTTATTATAATTTTTAGTTTCTGTTTATTTTATTTTATTCATTTCGTGCACCGTTTTACGCGTAGTCGAAGAAGCGGTCGTCGTTCTTATTTAAGGAGAAGACCTTGAATCACGCTGTGCGACTTCGTCGACGAAGGCAAGTCTCCTTGACGCACGTTGATCCCATTGTTTATAATTGTTTTATAAAATGTTTACAACTTGCATGGCTATTTATATAAACTGATGATGTTAAAATATAGAATGTTAGTTATACCCATTTCGAAATGACATCCTTGTTGTTTGATTACCATGCCTTTGTAACCTTAAGATTTAATCATGAAATCATGTATTATATGATTAACCTTGTTTAGTATGATAGACTGTGCTTAGGATTGATGTTGATCAAAATGCCTATGGTGGGATAGAATTCTAAAATGTTGTTGAAATGTGTTTTGTCGAAACTGTAGCAAGGTGATTGCTACTGTGATTGTAAAATAAAAATAAAATAAAAATGATTTAGATTGGGGTGGAATGGTTTGTCGGGCGAGTGCGGATGGAGCACTGGTTCTGGTTTGTGAAAGCCGCCCTAATCAATTTAAGGATCGACGCTTGTGATTGTCCAAACTAAGCACAACAGTACAACCACATGTCAAAGTGGGCACGACCTAACTGATTAATTTGTAGAAACCTAACTTAGACTCACCAGATGGTGGAATGTGGGTGCCGGATGGAGGCAAGTCGTATGTTTCCCACACGGCAAGAGGGGGCTTCTATACTGGGTGGATGGAACCCTAACAGCGGTGAAACCTCAGCGGGTGAGTCGGGTTAGATGTATACATTGTAAAGGCCTTGTCATGATCTCTCTGCCGGCACACCAAAGGAAGTGTGTTAATAGCTTGGCATTAAGAGTTAATCATGTCTTGTGGGTAAAGTGTACAATCTCTGCAGAGTATAAACAAACTATTCGAATAGCCGTGCCTACGGTCAAAGGCGGCGAAGGATGCTTTCACATTGGTAGTCTTACGTTTTCTTTTTAAAAATGAGTTTTGGGAATCCGAGAGTGGATGGAACTTTCGGGTGTGTCTATGGCGGTTGGAGCCATGTGGTGGATGGAACCCTGATCATTTTAAATTGTGGCGGTTAGAGCCTGTTAGCTAGTGATTGGTGGATGGAACCTTCACTAGAGTATATATAAATTCAAATGTTACAAATAATTGATAAAACTGCTTTACAAAAATTATACATGTATTATTTAATAAAATTTGCTTTGTGCAAAATGAACCATACTAAGCCTCTCTTTGGGAAGCCCTACATGTTGCATAATTTCCCAAACTTGCGGAGTACGTTTGTACTCACATGCTACACAAATTTTTCATCAGAGAATTACCAAGATGCAGTCGAAGACAATGAGTTCTATGACGAGGAGTTTATTGAAAATCGCCAAGATAACTAAGCGCGCGCTCCTAGTCGTCTGCCTGTGGAGCTTGTGGCTCGCTTGTTTCTTTTGCTTCCGCTATTTTGTTTTGTTTTGTTTTGTGTGTGTTCCAGGTCTTGTAACCTGCAGTTGTAATAAGTGGCCATAAGGCCAGTACTTCAGTTATTATCGTTTAATATATTATTCTGGTTATGATTATCACTGCTTCACTGTGTGTACTAGCTACTGATCTGGGACTAGTACAGAAATACACAGGAGACTCCGGATGGTAAATCTGGGGCCTCACAGTAGTCAACCCTGTCCGTTGATGGGGTCCTATCCGGCGAAATACGCCGATAACTGCGCTTCGAGGTGATATGCAGGAATAAAAGATGGCATGGAACCAACTAGAAGGTTATCACCCAAAAGTGCATATTGCAGGCTGACTACAAATACTCGTGTAACAAACCCTACCTTTTGCATAAGCCATATTCTCATGTGATTACCACATGTGCATTATTTGGAATGCGACTTGGTACATATCTATCTGAATATTTTACGAAGGAAAAGGTGATAGCAATTTAGAGCGAGGAGCTTTATGGTTATGGTGTTGTCGGTTCTTTCACCACAATTCCTAGTGTCAATGAAAGGTTCTGTGTTCCTGATTTTGATGCAAGAACATGCAAAGCAGGACGTCGAAAAATAAAGCGTATCAGAAATGACATGGATGAGTCTGAAGCTGGTAAGCGCATGAAGAAATATTCATTATGCAATCGAACAGGACATACATTCAAGAACTGCTAGCCACTAAATGAAGAAGATGAAGGAGGAGATGGTAACCCAACAGCGGGGGAGGGATCGTCGTCTGCAAGGCGTGGTGAATAATGTCATCATACTACCGGAGAAGCTATTTAAATTATCATATGCTATATGTTAAATTCATATTTTATTGATGTAATGTGTGTTGTATCTTCATTTGTTACAGGCTCACAGACACGGTGATTCCCATCTATAGCTTCACCTGCACCTAACGACTATGAGGTGCACCCTGATGATCTAGCTCATGCGGACTACGACCTCGACAACGGTGGTGTGTCGAGGTACTTCGTTGATGCGTATGAGCCTGGACCATCACAGTTGTAGGGAGCACCACTACCGACGCAGCCTTCTCAACCAGAGTACGCTATACCTCGAGCTAGATCACAGAGGGCCTACCGTGTGCCGACGCAGTTGATGTACTCGCAGGGGTAGATTTGTAGGAGGCCTGCACAGCCACAAGGAGTCGCCCTGAAATGGAGCCGGCAGTAGTTTCTTATGTTTTGGATTGTTGGTATTTTTTATCTTATGTATTTAGTTAATCCGTTCCAAATATGTTGCACGAACTATTGTATTTGGTTATGAAATACTATTATTTAAAATATCTCGTACTAATGCCTTAAAATAGTTAAAATATCCTATATGGTGCAGTCACAAACTTAGAAAGAACACTGGACCGCAACAGTGTAAACTGCTTAGTAACTTAATATTTTTTGGCAACCCGTAAAATAACATGTTTAAATGAAAAATTATAGAGGAATAGCCCAGAAACATCCTTGATATATGTACTACCATAATCTAGAAAAAGATCCTATTTAAAATTGCTTTGCATCTGGATCCTGCCAACGCAAACGCCCTAAACAATCACTAGATGTGCAGATTCTAAAACTTTTAAGCCTTTTCAACTGTTCACAAAATAACCTATTTATACACAAATTTTAGGGCATCAGTCCAGGAATACACTTTATTATATGGACAACCATATTGTAGAAAAATATCTTGTTTACAACTTGCTTAGTATATAAATTCTGTTAACGCTAATACCCTAAATGATAAGGTTGCTAGAGCCACGTTGTATGAATAGTTGAGTTTAAAAGCCTTTAACCAAAATACCTGCAACGCAATAATCACCATATAACCATGTAGTTTTAGTCTGTTGCATTTTGTATTTTCAAAAATAGCCTTAGTGAAGATGAAATTGCACATTTCACCCCCTCGCAGCAGCTTTTTCAAGGCGATTAGACAACTCATGGACGTGTGACTTTGTCAGGCCAATTACATAAGTCACAGGTAGCAGCTTTGTTAGGATGAGTTGTCAAAGAAGAAAGCATCCATCACTTTTTGCAATGACAAGTTGCAACACTCTGCCCAACTCTCACTACACACAACATAATCCGACATGACTACTCATTGCACAGTATAAAGTCCCATTGGCTTTGTCAGTACGTGCTAATTGCACACTGCACAATCTGAAGTGACCACTCACTGCCTACTTTTAACTTTGAATTGACCAATTATTGCACAGTATATTTGTCAGTACTGAGACCTTACATACATAACTGCCTTTTCAGCCCGACTTGACTACACACTCCAGCGTTTTGCAGTCCCTCTGCACGTTTGAATGTTACCTTCCAACATTTAGTTCATACACCACCCCCTTGGAGACTATAAAAGGCCAAACGGCAGGCACACATACACAGCTCCTATTCACACTTCACCATGGTTGGATTCTCTAGCAAAACATTCTCGTAGACATCAGATATGAGCACCGTAGTCGTTCATTGCACGTTGAAAGTTATACGTAATGGGAAGGATGATCCGTTCAAGGAGGAGAATCTAAGTACAACAGTGGTGTCTAAATTGCAAGAGTGGCGTCCGACATTATCGAGACATAAGGTGGCAACCTCTGGCTTGAACCTTGTAACCTCCGATGACCTCAAGGCGCACTTGCAATGGTGACATCAAAAGTATTTAAGGGTGTACGAACTAGCCGACCACCCTTCTGCTACAGATTTCTCTACAATATCTTATAGGGTACTGATGCTGCCTAATCAGTATGCAGAGCATATTAAGGTTAGTTATCTTATATTTGTTCCCCATACTATTCTTTTTAGCATCATCCATAAGTTCACTACTTCGTATGCTAATCTTGTGTGTTAGTCATTTCCAGAGGATGAAGAGTTGCTAAACAAAGATATCCCAGAATTCGTAGCGATGTATATACTCTTTGGCGGGGAAGTGATGCCTGGTTCATGCAGAAGACGCAAAAGAGGATCTAACTACAGGGGTAGAGGTCTATCCATCACTGTTGCAGCAGAAAGTTGAAGAGGACGTTCAACCAGCACGGAAGGAGGGTTTGCTCCTAACTATGGTGATGACGATGATGACGACGATTTCACGTCACCTTGACCTTGATGTTCAAGCACTATCATAATTGCCCGTTCAAACACTACAACAGGCCGTTCCAACAATAATGCAAGAGGACATCCAACCAGCACTGAAGGAGGGGTACCTCCTAACCGTACAAATAACAATGATGTTGATTTCATGCCACCTAGCTAGGCCACGAACCTTGCGTACTTGGAGTCCTTCGAATCCTGACGATGATATTACATTAAGCCCTATCAGGTATCCAAACGTAGTAACCCGTCATGAACCAACAGATAACTATCATCTATTTGACCATGCCTTATTCCGACAATTATGGCTGTAGAATGTATGGTTTTGTAACTTAGTCCTTCACGAGAGGCATGTACCTATGTTGTAACCTAGTTTTATGAATTTCTTCTGTATTTTTGGTGTTGTACACATGCCATGCTACTGTAGTTATTGTACTTACTACACTTTTTAATATAAATATTTTATTCAATGTTTTACTATGATTTGTCGTCAAATTTGCCGCACACCGAAAACGAATGAGGAACAACGAAATTTGAATTTTTTTGTCAACCAAAAGATACTGAATAATAAATTTATAAAATACTAAATAAATTATCACTAATAAATATGAAATTTTGTTAATTTATTGAAACCTAGTTTGAACTCTAAAATTCTAGCAACTATCAAAATAACACTGATTTTCAATAATTAATGCTCACAAGTTACAGCAAATTTTTGAATGAAATCAGTGCAAAAATGTTCCTCATAAATTTAATTCCTTCCAAAAAAATTTAATAATTTTTACAATTTAGATTTACATAGTTATCTTTCATTTACATTACCATCTAAGTGATTACATAACATAAAACCTTTATGAAATGAAAGTTTTTACATTTTTTGTTTAATTTGAGAACCCTTTGAATGTCTTCTCAAAGGGTTCTCAAAAATTTGAGATAGATCTAATTAACTTACATTTTTTATTTTTTTTGAATTATTTAGTTTTTCCAATGGAAGAGTATACTTTTTTTTGCAAAAATTTTGTAAGTTCGAAATTGAACTGAATTGAACAAGTCAAACAATTCTATTTGCTCATAAGAAATTTGTCCCTCGCCATATTTTCTTTCCCTCTGTTTGTACTCTACCTCGCCTGAACCTCAGCAAAAGAGGTCCAAAAGGCAAACTCGAATAAAGAAAAGAAGAAATGGTTGGGGGTCTCTGTCACTCTACAATTGGGTGACAAAATATATCACCAGACCACAGAGATCTATCTCAATTTTATTGGCGACAGAGGGGCCACGTCAGCGCAAAGTCAGATTATTCTGCGGTTTGCCATCTTGTCGCCCAACCATATGGCAACAGAGGTATATTTTTGCAATTTGAATAAAAAATATATTATTAAAAAAATATTGTAAAACTAGCTGATTGATACGCACAATTGCACAGGGTAGTGTGGTATAGTATAATGTATAATTTTTTCTTTGCAGATTCTAAATGTCAAAAATCCTATTTCACAAACAAAATACGTTTTTTGACGTCAAAAAAAATTGAAATCCAAAATTTAAAACATTTTTTTGCACTAGATCACATACATATCCACATGGCCTTTCTTTCTGTGAAATAACTATGGCACAAAAGTTGACTTGCAACCATTTTCAGGGAATTGTTCACTGACGAATCTTGCCTTATATATGTCAGCTATATAGAATAATCCTTTTTCTATTGTGTCCAGACATTTTTACAAAAGGGGATTTTTAAAATTTTGGATTTCAAATTTTTTTATGTCCACTAACACAAATTTACGAAAGGGGATTTTTTTTCAACATGTTTTTTGTGTGCCCTTCTGTAAAATTATTCGTTTCATTTTGACACCATATTATAGGTAACCAATATTGTTCTTTCGGTAATGCTTCATCATATAGCTCATGAAAAGCTTGTAGTTTAGGCATGTACTTTTCTCAGTTCGTTATCTAGGAAGTTTATTCTGCTTAAGATGGGCAGCGTAACAAAAAAATCAGGCATGTTCTAGGCTTGTTTTTGCTTTAATGCTTATCTTTGAACAATATATTTTTGTAATTTCAGTCCCTTCCATATATATCCAACCTTTGTCTACACAAGTAAGGCTATATTTGGTAAAACTCTAGCTCCAGCAGATCCACGGATTTGGTGGAGCTGGGTATTCTTAACTCCACCAGATCCGTGGAGCTAGAATTGTGGGTACATTAAGAATGTTTAGGTGGGTCATCTTATTTACGTTTTAGACTAAAAATATAAACTTAATTTACTTTATATTAGCTTAAAAGTTTCAGATCTGATGTGAAGCTAAGATCTAGAGCTCTACCAAACAGGACCTAAGTAGATAAAATCAAAACATGTCTATTTTAGTTTTTCTAAAATTATTCACTCGAGGCACCACGAATGCTAGTAGGTTGGTTAGAGTGTAGCCACTACGAAGAACCTTATCATTTCAATTACACTAATAGTTATAACAGATAATAATGGAAAAATCCATATAGAACCTCAAAATTTTGCTTGAAAGTTTGTCCAACAGCTCATACTATGAAATCAGACATTTGTCCATCTAAATTTGTAATCCCACTAAATAACACCATAACTAGGTTTTCTCATAGTGATATTACCTGTGTAGTCTGATGAGTGAGTAGTTTTACAATGTAGGATGACAATAGGGATGGCAATCTTACCCGATTACCCCTGAGTAAATCCTTAATAGAGGTGGGTATGTTCCTCTTTTATTACCTACGGGTATGTTTATGGGGGCCAAACTCTACCCGACTAGCAAACGGGTATGAGTATGGGGAGCTTCACCCGTACCCGTTCCACCTGATTACTCGCCACCTTCTATTGACATATAGGCTAGAACAGGCTTCCAGTTGGTCCCCTAATTCCTAATTTGTGGTACCCTATTTCAATAATTGTTGATCTTGAGCATCTGTGTGTTATCTGTCTGTATGTATTATTTTAATTATTATTCTTATATACATTTGAAATTTTGAATCATTAATAATTATTCTTCGATCCACATAATATAGTTAATACCTACAATTTCATCAAAAAGATTGCATTGGTACCATAACTCATTAGCTCCTAGTGCCATTTGGTTGAAAAGATTGTTGATGGTGGCGGGTAAACGGGTATACCCGCGGGTATCGGGTACCCGCGGGCGACGGGTATGGATGAGCTTCTTCACCCGCAACCCTTCATGGGTATATCCATGGGGGAGATTTTGGTTCACGGGTATGGGTATGGGCAAGCACTACCCGTACCCACCACACCTGATTGCCATTCCTAGATGACACGCTACGAAAGTTTAGGTCAATAACATGTAGAGCTCAATTGGGTTTCTCTTCTAAATCGAAATAGAGATGGGGGAGCTACAGGGGCCGACAGTCATAGAAGCATGGTTTAGAGCTCAACGGGGAGAAGCCTATGTGGGCCCCACCTGTTATTGACTCAATTTGGTTAGCGTATCATCCTACATGAAAAATCACCCACTCATTGCGTAACACGGGTAATACCACTATGCAAAATCTGGTCAGGATGTTATTTGAACCGAATTGCAAAGTTGGGAGGAGGTTAAATGTTTGGCAACATATCCGGTGCAACCCCCCCTCCGTGAAACCACCGTGCAACTGAACTAAAAAAAGTTTCAAAAAATTCTGAAAAAAATCATGGATGTACATCTCAACTTACCCCACCTACATATAAAATTTCATGATCAAATTCATCCTATACTAGCGGTTACAAAAAAAACAAGCAGCAAAAATGAATAGTGATGAACAGTAAAAAATCACTGTTCATGCGAAATTTGTCTTTTTTGTAACTGCTGGTATAAGATGAATTTGATCATGAAATTTTATATGTAGGTGGGGTAAGTTGAGATGTACATCCATGATTTTTTTCAGAATTTTTTGAAACTTTTTTTAGTTCAGTTGCACGGTGGTTTCACCGGGAGGGGTGATTGCACAGGATATTTTTCCTAAATGTTTTATTTCATAGTTCGAGGTGCTCGATGGACTTTCGACCAAAGTTCAGGACATCCAATAATAATAGGACAAAATAATATCAAAACCAACTGCATGCGATTATCTCTACTATTCTAATTACCACTTGGTGGCAGCGGTCCGTTCTTTCCCACCCCTCAATCTCCAATAATGGCCGGTCATTATAGCAATTATTCTTTCCTCATTTACAGCCAGCCATATCTCTCCAAATATGGCTAATTATTATAGCAAAATCCCTGATTAGTGCTGGTAATTAATAGCCTACCAATCATTCCTTTTGCATTCTATATATGTTGTACAGTTTTCACAAACCAGCTAATGACGAGCTTGTCTTTGTAATCTCGCATCCTATTGTTTGAGGCTGTACGCCACGCCCTTCATTAAGCTGCTCGATCTCTCCATGAAAAATGCTCAGACAGAAAACCTCATGCAAGTTCAAACTGCTTTCGCAGGCACCAAAACTATCACCAGCATTCATCTCCAGCACTGAATCATTTCCTCTGGAAACATCAGCATTAGCATCGCTTTGTTTACCAGAAGAATCACTTAAGACGAGCTCCTTAATTGTTGCCGAGATACTAGACAATGAGGCATCACCGGATCCAAACAAGAAGCTCCTCTTCACCTCCGATGTCCCCGACGCGCCGTTGCCAAACACAATCTTAGCGGCACTAGAGGAACTCCATGAGCCCACCGATGACGAATCCTCCTCGATGCTGCGGCTAGACTCCACGTCCCCGTCGAAGACGAAGGCCGCGGGAGTCGATCCCGCCGACCCAGCGCATCGCGTGTGCTCGGTCATGAACCGAGCCCCACGCCGCCAACGCTAAGCTTCGGGAACTCATACGGGCGCCGCCCAATAGAGAAGGCAATGGGTGGTTCGATCGGAAGGCGGCTGCCTGGCGCCATGGCTTGGCGACCGGGGCTCGGGGTGGGGCATGGCGAGATGGTGGGGAATGGGGCGGAGGCGGCGAGCGGATCGGGCGTGGGATCCATCGGCGGCAGCGGCGGGTGAGGCGGAGGCGGCGGGCGTGTGTGGGACGTGGGTTTCGTTTTTCGGTGGGGCTAGGGGGTGGTCCATAGGCAGAGAGAGAAGTAAATGGAAACAGGTTGAATCGATTTGTACATGTACAACTGCTATCTTAAAACAAAAAAGATTGGTAATACATATTGCTACGCACAATATATTTGGTTTTAATTCATACCAGAGGAAAAACCATAAAAACTTTGTAATCGGGAGAAATAGATGTTTGATCTTGTAGCACAATTTTCTTTTATTGCTTGACCTTTATGTTTCGTTACCAATTTTATTTTTCGTAGCAATGCACGGGCATTGAACTAGTAGTATATTACATTGAAATCAATCGATCACATTGCTCCAACTTTTGTGGGCCTTTTTTTTACCGAAATAGTACCTCTGCTTACATTGGAACATAGATCTAGTGCAGTCTCTTGGGACTACAACTTAAGCAGTTATATATAGATTGTTGGATCAAAAAGCGACGGTCCAGATCTTTTGGGAATACTATTCAGAAACACAAAGCCAATTTTTCACTGTACCAAAATTACAACAAATCATTGTAACAACACATTGTTGGATGATCCAAACCATTCATTGGCTCGAACGGGCGGCCCTGAGGATCACCTGGGACAACTTAAATTGCAGTCTCCATGGTGACTGCAGGAACCCTTTCCCTTATATTGAACCAAAAGGAGTACAAATCAACCAAAAATTACAAACATGCCCTTGCAAAAACAAGAAATTACAAACCATGCCATTGGATGTGTGTGTGTGTATATATAGGAAACTATTTCCATACTCTTGGGAGTACATACTCCCACCTCTAATATACCACATAAATGAATGCTTTATACTCCTTTATCACTTTTGGTATACTTCAATAATAATTCTAAGATACTCCAATGCGATATGGTTCAAAAAATTTCATTATAGCCCTTCATTTTTTTGCTACATACCCTTTTCCATATGTAAAAGGAATACATAAACAAATTATGCTATAAAGGGTGGACTTTAATGAAAATTTTTGTGAAACTTACTTTAGAGTATCTTATAATCAATATTAAAGTATAGTCAAAAGAATAAAAAGATATAATAACATTATTTAAATGGTATACTAGAGGCGGGAGTACGTACACCAAAAGTATGAAATCAGAGAGAGAGAGAGAGATGAAAGGAAGGAGCATTTGTGGGCTTGTCACACGTAGTAGCACATAGTGAGCTGTTCTTGCAGCTTTCTTAAAATAAGACATAAAGCATCGAGAAATCACACGAACGCTAGTCTGTTGTTTACAATGCGATCAACCATCCAACGCAACAAGCGTAAAAAAAATCATGTGATTTATACCTTGCAGTTTTGAAATGCCAGGGTTGCGGCCACGTCATTCTTAGCTGTACATTTGTAATAAAGCCCTGACATCGACGCCGTGATTACCTGGAGCTTCTTGTCGTACACTGTCTACAGCTTTGCCACACGTGTAATGCCGTGCCCTGTGGCTGTTTCTTCCCTTCAGGGAGAAAGGTGCTATTGCAATCTTTCCAAGGGCCTGTGTGCATGTATGCCCTTAGCATCTTCAAACCGTTCACGGAAATGGCCCGTAGACTTTTTTTTTAAAAAAAAATCTGGCTCCGGTATGACAAAAATTATTCCTCATTAAACACGGAAAAGTCCGCCTCTGTCACATTATGCAACCACGGTAGTCGCGGCTGTCGACTGCTAGCTCCTACCGCGATAGAAAAGCGCAGATACCAACTCCTGTCGCAACAGCCATGGCAATCGCGCTTCCCTGTTCTAGTAGGAGGCTACCTCGTTGCACTATCACGACAGGTTCTACCATAGTTGTATAGTGTGATAAGAAACAGATATCTCTCGTTGGCTCTTTCACATTCAGTTAAGAGGTTATTTTTGTCATTATTGTCGCGTAGGGTCAGATTCGAAAAACAATTAAAGTCTAAGAGCTATTTCGGTAAACAATTGAGCATTTCCCACGTCTATATAATCCTAGAGGGAGGACAGAGAGAGTATCATCAAGTGGGGGGCTCATGTAGAGCAAACTATTGAGTGCCCCCCTCCTCTGTCGTTGCTAGGCTAGGCCCATTTGCCTCTCCGTCCGTCCGTCCGTCCGTCCATATCTCCCTCCCTTTTGCCGTTCCTTTTCTTGATTTGATTCTTCCTCCCACGGTCTCCTCTCTCCTCCCAGCACATCCTCCTCATCCCCACCAGCTTGTCGTCCTCTACCTCTGCGTGAGATGCAAGAAGAGAGAATCAAAATCTCGGGAACCAAGCACACCGACAAGCTAGGAGGGGAGGAAGCGTATGTCCAAGCCAAAGCAAACATGAAATACAAGAACAGAGGTGACGGTTACCAAATCACTCAACTCTCTCTCTCTCTCTCTCTCTCTTTCTCTCTGTGATTGCTTAAATTCTTTGCCGATTGATACATACTCCATGGTTTTGGTGATTCCATATGTCGGCGGCGGCCGCCGGCTTGTGCGTCTGTTCTTCTTTCTCTTCTTTATTCTTGTTGGTATTCGTTTGCTCGCGGTTGGCTGGTTCTACTGTTGTATCATGCTTGATTGGGAAAGCTGGCTGGGTGCGCACGATGACGAGGGACATGTACCTTTCAAATCCTGCCATGTTGCCCCCTCTTATCATTAACCCCCCTCTCTCTCTCCCTATCTCTCTGACGAACCGGTCCCACCTGTAGCCAAAAATATTTTGGTCGTCGGACGTGTTAGAGAAAAATCATGTCCGTCATGATTAAGACGGTAGGCTGGAAGAGGAGCAGAGGTTGCATGTTAGGAGCAGAGGTTGCATGTTCCCCCTGTACTTGTTCTCGCCGTTAATCAAGGCAATGAAGTCCTGGAGCATTTTATAGGCTTGTGTATTGTTACCTTTTCTTTCGAGAGCGCGTATGATCGGTATGAAGTCCTACTGCGGCAAGAGCACTATATTGCTGGCGCGTAGCCGGTTGATATTTGTATTTCGACCAGAAAACCTGGACAAATATAGCTTTGGATTAGAGCTTACTTTGGGAACCAAATGTATTTGATTTGTGCATACACCTTTCGCTCCACGATCGGTAAGCCACTAGACCGGTTAAACTGTTGGAGAGGCTTAGCCCATTTTGTGAGGCTCAGGGTGCAATGGAGGTGGGGCGTGTGATCACTCCCGCGCCGTCCGATCTCCATCCCACGGCTCGGGTAGGTCCACGGACGAGCCGAGCCATCATCCCTGGACCGCCGCATCTGCGGAAAGCGGCCAGCCTTTTGGGAAAGCGTGGGCTCCCCTGCCCCTTCCCTCTCCCGTGTGATCGCCTCGCCTGGTGACTTCCGGGGCCCACATGTCAATGACATACGGGCTCCACCACGCTGCCACGTAGGTGCGCGCCGGATGTACGTGTGTTTACTGGTTAGGGCATATACGGTGGCAGTCTGTAATACATCTTTGTGTCAGCTATAGACAGGAGTAAAAGACAACTCATACGATGAAATGTCTGTAATGGTCTCTCATATAATTAATATATTATCTGTACAAAGATATACATAGTATAAAATTATCTGTAAGGCTGTCTGTTAAATATTAGACATCATCTTTTTCTCTTCTTATTTTCTCTCCTCTATATCATCCAAAATCATGTGTGGCGTACTGTTATACACAGTTGGCTGATAGATTCTATTGTACATGCCCTTAGTACGAACAAATTTGTTAAGACGAGATGATGATGGGTTAATCGATCATCTAATCAACCTTCTGTTAATCAAACCAAGTTGGGTTAATTAGGACATTTGTGTGATTAGCTAGTCTTTACGTTGCTGTGCAATCTTATGTGCCGTGTAAGAGTTCCTCGTAAGTTTTTTTTCCTTTGGCTTCTAAAATGTGCTCTTTTTGTATGAGACAGAGACTATTGATTCATTCCGCTACATAATTCATGTTTGTTTTGGCTAGCTAGCTTAGTTTGAGTTGTAAACTTGATTGCATTGCGTGAAGTAATTAATAGTAGGGCTTACTTGTGACTTGTGAGTTTTGGTTTGTTAATTACCAGAAATGGCCAGGTTTTGGATTCAAAAGTATTCAAGAGTGAAAAAGAAGTTTGTCACACTTATCCCAATTGGAGTGCTACAAGCTAGCCTTCTTGGAATTCTCTTCTTTTTATACTAGCCTTCTAGGCCAATTTGTTCATGTCCTCTCCCAGTTATTTCATCCAATTTTTCTGCTTCCTTTACATGGTCTGCATGTAATAAGGTACTCCTGTCATTTCATATTATAAATCATAGTAGAGTCATATTTTTTTATTTCACATCGGAAGTTATTCTAACCTTTTCGATAAATCTGACTCGCTTTTGGCGATATAATTTCCTTCAGATAATTGCAACACTATGCCTGTTAGCGTGTACTCCCTCCCTTCTTTTTGAAGTGACATTTTTTATTTTTTATTCTCTGAGATGTGCCTTTGACCGTTACTTTTTGTAATTTTATCTTATTATATACTAATAAAATCGTATTATTATAAAAATATTTCTAATAATAAATCTCATGATTTAGTTTTTATATAGCCAATCTAGATAATTTACAAATTTTGACGGCACAGATTCTAGGGCGTCATTAAAAAAGAACGGAGGGGTACTAACTAGTATTTTTTCTCTTGTATCAAGATTTTTTTTAATATATAAGAGAGACTTTTATCAAAACAACTTAAATAGGGCTATGTTCAGTATTTCACCACACTGCTTAATTCTTATGGCAAAAGCTAGAACAATACTACTAGTAATACGGAGCCGAGGGAGTAACAAGCTACTAGCGTCCAAGCACATGCTCGGTCACTGACAGATGGGCCCTAACCGCAAATAGGAAGCACTGAAATATACTTAACCAACAGTGGCAAGTCGCACGACGGCAAGTGCAGGTTAAAGAATGGTTCTAAAGATTCAGGCAGGGCGCAGCAGGCTAACTGAAACCATCGATCAAGCAGAGTATTCTTTCCATGATCGCGCACTTGCTCAAGAATCTGACGGTGGGATTAAAGCGCGCCCACGTTTTGTCATTTGTCGCCAAAGGCTTTTCTTTTATCCCCATCCAGTCACACTGACGGGGTTCTTGATTCGTCATAGCTTATTCTAATGTACCGGGTAGCTATAGTTGGATCCCAGCAATAATTTTGGCCATTGTTTGTGGCTGTTGGTTCTGCATCAACACATCACGGACACATAAAATACTGCGTTTGCTAGGCGCGTTGTTCTTCTCTGATTTGCTCAGGCCAAAGAGTTGTTCTTCTCTGATTTGTTCAGGCCAAAGAGTATCTTGCTTGTGTGAGGTGATAATTGAGGGTTCCCAAGGGCTATGTAGTGTTGTAATAGTTTACTGTCTCGGGCAAATATGGTCCAACACTATTGTTTAATTTGCTAATTGCCATGATCCCAATTGGTCACTTTTTATAATTAGTAGCAAAACGTTCTGGTTCAGATTTCAATCTAGGATTTCGTTGTTCCCTGAAAAAAGAAAAATAAGTGTTTCCTCTGCAATTCTGAATATTCGGTGTCTGAATTCTAAGAAGTTTCAGGGTATGTAAGTACTTTAGTTTCATGAGGTAGATATCCTTGTACAGAAATTGATTCGAAACTGCTGATGACTTTTCAGGAAACTACAGTGCAGTACCGGCTTAACTTTCAATTGAAGCCATCAATTTTTTTTTTCAGCGAAAGGAACTCTGAAGCCTGCTGAAAGAAGAATCTACTGAAAGGTTGGTCTATTCTATGTCTCTAAAGTGATTAGATCTTCTTTGTAAGGTGCTCTTCATTGCCTTCTCCGTTGATAATTTGGATTGTAAGTTTCTGCCCTCATGATTGGAAACTATCATACATTGTTCACATGATGACGTGTGCATTTCTTTTGCGCTAATGTACCGTAGATACTAACTTTTGGTCATAATTCTTTCAGTGGAGGATTTACCTCGGAAAGATGCTGCCTTACTTTGATCCGGAGTACGAGAACTTCAATCAGCGAATCAACCCTCCTCGGTCAGTGTCTAATTTACCCCTCTAAACTTCAGAATTTGTCAATTAATTATCCAGTATTTCAATACCTGTTAGAAATTCTGCAACTTTCTGTACCTAACAGGGTGATAATTTTGCAGGGTTTGCATCGACAATAGCACATGCAGCGACTGCACCCTAGTGAAGGTGAAAACATATACTCATCTTGCAGAACATTGCTCCCCAGAATAATTTCGTCTCATCTGTGCACACTTTATTTGCCTTTGGATTTAGGTCGACAGCATGAACAAGAATGGCATTCTGCTGGAGGTGGTGCAGGTTCTGAGTGATCTCGACCTCGCCATCTCGAAAGCGTACATTACCTCAGATGGTGGATGGTTCATGGATGGTAAGATAGCCTACGTATGCTAAGCATAGCAGCATGTAACATCTGTGCTTCATCTTGTATATGGTTCGCAATATTCTCACAACTTATGCTGTGTGTTGCAACTTGATGCAGTGTTTCATGTGGTGGATAAGCAAGGGCAGAAGGTGACTGATGAGAAGACTATTCAGTACATTGAGAAGGTTGGCAAACTTTACCACCTGTAATCTCTGTGACGGGAAAAGCTTTTTACCTCTTAAGAGGACATCCTCCTATCTCATCTGCCGTCCATTGTGACATACTGTTTTTTCCCATAAATTTTGAGTTTTGTGCACTGCACCAATGGACTACCCTGAAAACTGAAGTATTTTGTTCACAGGCTTTAGGTCCGGACAGCAACCTGCTGGGTGCTGCA
Organism: Guadua angustifolia; assembly: GCA_036346375.1. Classification (NCBI taxonomy): domain Eukaryota; kingdom Viridiplantae; phylum Streptophyta; class Magnoliopsida; order Poales; family Poaceae; genus Guadua; species Guadua angustifolia. The sequence continues at coordinate 27,644,059 of CM070502.1, forward strand.
AAAGGCAACTCGTCGCCAGGGAGATCGGTCGGGATGCACTCCATCGGCGACCATACTGCCATTGAGCTGAAGGGGCCTGACAGAACTGGCCTTCTCTCCGAGATCTTCGCCGTTCTTGCCCATCTCGAGTGCAATGTCATGGCTGCCGAGGTCTGGACGCACAGGACTCGGGTGGCCTGCGTCGTGTACGTCAACGACGTCACCACAGGCCAGTCGATCGACGACCCGTGCCGTCTGTCGAGGATCGAGGACCGGCTGAGGAATGTCCTCCGAGGGTACGGGGACGACGTCCGGGGAGCTCACACCAACTTCTCGGTCGGCTCAACGCACGTGGACCGCCGGCTGCACCAGTTGATGCACGCCGACGTGGACTTCGACGGCGATGGCGGCCTGCTGGCCGAGGCTGATGACCGCACGGCGATCAGGCCGGTGGTGACCGTCGACCACTGCGAGGAGAAGGCGTATTCGGTGGTGAACGTCAAGTGCAAGGACCGGTCGAAGCTGATGTTCGACATCGTCTGCACCCTGACGGACATGCAGTACGTCGTGTTCCACGCTTCAGTTTCGTCTGACGGCACCTATGGCATCCAGGTAGCACCACCGCACGGTGCACACACCTGAATTTTCTCAGGAATTTGGTGTTGTTTGCATCAGTATCATGCACGTATCAAGATTCATGAGACATTTTCTTCAGGAGCTGTACATTCGTCGCAAGGACGGCCGCACGCTTCTGAAAGACGAAGCTGAGAGGGTGATCAAGTGCCTTGAAGCAGCGATCTCCAGAAGAGTATCCGAGGTAAGATTCAGAGCCTTTTTTCTGGTTCTTGATCCATTATGTCCGTACAAGCAACCGGTACTGATTACCGGCCTGCAATTTGCCGTTTGCTGCTGCTTCTTGTACCTTGCCTCTTTTTCTGTTATTAGAACATTCAGAACCTGCAGTAGCATGCCAGTCGCCTGTTTCTCTTTCTGGCATATGTTTCAGCTTTCACTAGTGTTCAGCCATGTCCCATTTACTTCTCTTTCAAATATACCATTCGTTGGTACCCAGGACCCACTTGTAGTCAGCTGAGACATTGAGCGGCAAATCCTCAAGATCCTGTGCTGGTACTATGGTGTTCCTGAAACTTGAGACTTGCGGCTGCTGTTTTCATTTTGTATCTGGCACTAGGACAAGCAGTATCATCTACTAGCTATTTCTCCAGTGTTATCCAGCACTTGCACCAGCATGCTAACTTGTGTTCTGAGGACGGGCCATGCTGCGGTAGCAAGTACAAGCAGTAATTATTACCATGCTGTCGCTCCTGTTCCTGACACCGGCCGGCTGGCATGCCTTGCAGGGTTTCACCCTTGAGCTCTGCGGCAGGGACAGGGTGGGGCTGCTCTCGGACGTCACGAGGGTGCTCCGCGAGCACGGCCTGACGGTGACGAGAGCCGACGTGACGACGGTGGGGGGGCAGGCCATGAACGTCTTCTACGTCCGCGACGCGTCGGGCCAGCCGGTGGACATGAAGACCATCGAGGGCCTCAGGGGGGAGATCGGGCAGACCGTCATGCTCAACGTGAAGGGAGTGCCTTCTTCCGTGAAGGCGCCCGAGGCAGGCAACCTGGCCAGGACCAGCTTCTTCTCCTTCGGCAGCCTCTTGGCGAAGCTCCGGGCATGATCGATCGGCTCTGAATTCGGATTTTTCGATTGCGCAATCATCGTAAAGATGAACCAAACTAGACTAGGGGGAAGCAAAGGAGAGCAACTGCATGTGGCATCTGGCAAGCTCTTGTTGTATAGTCCATAAGGAGCTCTATCTACCAGGGTAGGACAAACAAATGCTAGACTGGTGGTTCTGTTGTGTGCAATGCAGATTGCAGACTGCTTGTTGAGGTGCATGTGCGTTTGAGTGACTATCTGCATGCTCATCTGACTTGCATCGTTTTGCATACATGATGCTAGAGTCTGTACAGATTCTGATCCTTCATCACCCTCAGCTAGGTGAACAATTTGGTCTCCGCGTGGCCAACCTTAATTGGGTAATTTCGGTTCCTTTTAATGTTCATTGATGTTCAGTGTAGGAGTTAAGATATAATTTTTATAACAGTTCAAAAATCATCAGTAAAGACACCCTTTTTAAGTTGAGCAGCTGTGTCTGGCAGTCAAATTTGTCGGTATGAAGTGTTGAAGTCACAAAATCCTTGCTGTTGTAATACAACTAGGAATATTTTCGTGGCGTGATACGCCGTGTGCGTTGTTTTTTTCGCAGAAATAATTTCGTTTTTTTCGGCGGTGCTTTTTTAAAAAGCGTCGAGAAAACGCGCGGAACGGTTGAAAGGATAGAAACACAATCACGTTTTTTTTCGCATCTATCTGGAGTCCTCTCACGAAGAATCCGCGATTGCGTTAAATCGAAAGGTCATTTTCATGAAAAATAGCTAGAATGACCAAAACGTAACTACGCTATTTTTTCGGCATTTATTTAGGGTCTGTTCACAAAAGATTCATGATTTTTCTGAACCAGAAGGTCCTTTTCGTAAAAAACCGCGGAAAGGACCTACACATAATTACGTATTTTTTGAGAGACCAAAATGCAAAAAAGCCAAAACGAGCGAGGCTCAAAATGACAAGGAGGTGCGAAGTCTCCCAGATATAGTATAGGTATGATGTGCAGACAATAGTATCAAAAGTTGATTTTCAAGTCAGAATTTTCATATCTTTTTGGAATCATAAAAATAGACTTCCAAAGGCATTTCTTTGTTTTTCTTTTGACAACTTCAAAACCAAACAATTACAGAAGCGCAGCACAATTCCATATAGAATCTGTTTCGGAAAATCGAGGAACTACTGTCGCTCTGATTACCACTGCTGAAGTAGCATCTACGTGTATGTGCTTCACATCAAGGATGGTGATGTATGATCCCAGCTGTTCTAAACCATATATCTGGCAAAACTCAGGGATCTTTGAAATGGTTCGCAGGGTCTCTGCTTCTTTACCACTCATTTCCGGGGTTCGAAGTCATCATCAACATCGTATGCTGGGTTGCATAAGCATCTAAATAGCCTGCCAATTCCCTGCACCACAAACAAATGCAACTGTCTTACTGAAGATTTTCACATGTAATGCATTTGTATACAAGATAAGAGTGTGATGGTTGAGCAATTGCCTGAGTAATTGCAGGAGTCCGATATGGCACTGTCCGAGCCACGTCTTCATCCGAACTTTCATCTGAGCTGCTGTCATCGTCGAGAATGGTCGGTTTTGATGGCCCCGGTAAAGCCTCCTTTTCCCTCTATCCATTTTCCAATTGATCAAATAGTGATGTCAATTTAACTACACTTTTTACCTTATGTTGCAATATTAACTGTCCTAAAGAAAAGGTCAAGTACCGTACCTGAAATATTTTCCCGAGAATTTTCAATCCTAATGCACGGGCCTTGAGATCCTCTTTTTTGGCATTGTTTTCATGCAGCACCTAACAAGTCAAGAACTTTCCAAATCAATTTCATGTCCTAATCTCTTCGACAGGTTAATATTGAACAGAAGACCAGCATGCCATGCTGCTTATGGTTCAGACCGTACTAGACTTCTAGTTATGAATAATCATACTAGTTATGGATAATCATACTGTAAATCCCTAGATATCTCAAAACACGTACCATTTCACAGACATGTACAAGGGTCACTTCGATATCCACAACATTCAGCTTCCACAGTGAGCTCATCATCAGGTCCTTATTCATCCTCATCTGCAGGTCGACGTCCCTCTCCGTGGCGCAGCCGTCCCTGCCACTCTGCCGGCAGGCCTCCTCCTGCAGCTGCAGAAGCTGCAGGGCTCCTGCATTGTTCTTTTTGCCCCCTAATCAGTCAGCAATTATAATGATCGCGACACAAACCAGCCTTGCGAAGTTTTTCACCTTTCGCTGCTGCGATCTGTGACTTCCACAGGTGGCCCTTGTTCCTCACCCACTCTGCCAGGAACGGAACCCCTAGGTACATGGCCTTCTTGCCAAGCTCCTTTGCAGCTTGCCGGGAGTACAAGCATCCGATGGTGCGAAGAATGTCTAGTCCAGATGCTGTAAATTGCATTTGACAGCAGCTAAATGAAAGCTTTTTGGAGGAAAGGACAGATAGAAATGAATGAACTGTAGGGATCAGACTCACAAGTGCTGGAGAGCCTCTTCGCCTCGGACTCGGCACGGTTAGCGAATCCTTCTTTGTCACCGCGAACATATTGAGAGAGGAACTCCTTGAGGAATCTCGCTAGCTTTTCCTCCCTTTCCCTTTGCACACCCTTCACCACAACAAGACAGAGTGGAGACCAAGAGAGTTTACATCAGATTTTGTGAGTACCGCAGCGTCATCACTGCCTACCAATATTCCATCTGGAATGAAAGGATCGGGATGGCGTTGGGCAATGGGCATCCATCACGGATTCCTGCCTGTTCAATCCACTGACCTTGAGCCTATCCTGAAGCTTCTCGGGGTTGTCGTTCTCGCTTGTCAGCTCGGAGGAAGCCATTGTCGCCATGGCAAGATGGCCGATGTAGTCCTCAAACAGCTCGCTCCCGAAAAGCAGCGTGAATACCATAGTGCCATCCAGCATGTTCTCCCTGGGAAAAAAAACATTCATTTGTTAGAGTTAAGCTCGGAATGCCGCCAACTTGCTTGCATCATCATCTGAACTGGGCACCTGGATATGCTAGTTTTGCCATAGCCATCGTAGGCCTTCCTCTGCAGAGGGTCACTCAGGACCTGGTAGGCCTCCCCAAGAGCCTACAAGATCCACAGGAAGCTCAGCTGCTCAGGGCACTGCACACCCGCTAAATCAGAACAATTCAACAACCATGTACATATGTGTTTCAACCGTAGTAAGAACCTGAAACTTCTCGGCCGCCTGCGGATCGTTCGGGTTCTTGTCAGGATGCACCTGCCTTGCCTGAAGGAAGAAACGAAATCCAAACCACAGAATCAGTGCGATAGAACGCTCCCAATCTAAGAAAAAGCCAAGAAGCTGATCGACGCAGGGGCAAGAAAGGCGGGACCTAGCCACCTTGATGTAGTATGCCTTGCGGATCTCGTCGTCGGAGGCGGCGGGGCAGACGCCGAGCACGTCGTAGTACTCGGTCTCCTTCGCCATCTCTGCCGTCGCTGCTGCTGCTCCCTATCCAAGAACACCAGGTGGCCTTCTCCTCCTCGTCCTCCTCCTACTCTCGACACAAGAAGCAAGAAACCAGCAGAGAGCATGGGAGGGAATGGAAAGAGACGCAATCCCGGTGGGAGAAGGGAGAAAAGGCGCATCATTCATGGATCGGAGGAGGGAGGGAGGGAGTCCCCACAGGGAGGGACAGTTGCCATCTTTCCAGTAGTGCACACAGCGCAGCGCGGTGTGGCGAGCCACGCAGAGAGAGAGAGAGAGAGAGAGAGAGAGAGGAATTAAACAAATCATCCAATGCGTCGGCGGCCGGCCGGGCGGCGCGAGGTGGTGGAACAGGGCATTTTCTTTCTCCTGGAGCGGTGGATCAAGACGTACTCAAGATCAAGTGTTTATTTGCATGGTTTCTTTTCTAGTTTATTTGCATGGCGCCTCCTTTTGCTTCGATCGATCACGTTTCCCCCTCTTCTTTGGTGGTTGTTAACTCCTGTCATGAATGGGGTGCATGATTATGGCTTGCGGTCGCCGCATTATTTGCGCAGCGACAGCAAACAGGTATACTCCTCTTCTCGACATGACAGTTTCAGTTCAATCTCCATAAAACCAACAAGATTAACACATCATTGCTATCTACGGTCGTCGTCCTAAGCCTTGGTTAAGCCATGGCACGAGCAGAGCCACCCAACCGTGGGTAAACGGAGGTGCCACACCAGTTGAGCTACGCAATGTTTGGCGTCGTCTACGAGAGATCAGCTACAAATGTGTACCTCACAGTGTCAGACCATAGCTCAGTGGGTGCATCACTCATGGCAAAGTAAATGAAAACTATATTAATTCTCTTTATCCGGAATTTTCCTTGATCTTGATTAACAACTCTGCAGCCAGTGTGGAGCAACGTACACGAGGAATTATGCAAACCCTGAAAACCCAGCACAACACTGGGCATGCAGAAGTGGTTGAGATCAGGCTGCAGCTGCAGGGACCAAGTGCGCGCTATAAAGGGGTGCATGCGAGTTGAGATGCCTTTAGACCGTCTTTGGTGAGCTCAACTCATCACGCATGTCTTCTCCATCTCCAGCAAGGCCGCATGATTTGCACCACATGGTGATGCTACAGCAGGGGGTTCGATTCCATGCGCTCCGAGTTTTCATTTCGGAGGCCATTTGATCCAATTCACTGCGGCGATACCGTGGGGATCGGCTCAGCTAGCTGATGCAGCATATGGCTGGTTGCTGTGACGACGAAATATATATGCAGTCTCGAGAGGAAAAGAACCTCTACTGGGGCCGCTCGACCGGCGTTAATTACCTGACAGGCCACGTGTTTGATTCCCACCAACAAGTAATATATGGAGAGAAATTTTACGGTGCATTGTGCTAGTAGCATACTCTATTCGGTTGACAAAAACTAGTCATTTTAGGGTATGTGTCATCAAAATTTTAAAATTTTAGCTATCGATATCTCTTTAAATATTTAAATTGGATGCATGAAAATCATATGCGTAGATTCATCCCGAAGCGTACTTTTATAATATTATAATTTTATTAGATTTTTAAAATAAATTACAGTAGGAATTAGTGGTCAAAGTTAAATTTTGGAGACCGTGCCGATGTCTAAAACGATAATTATTTGTGACCGGATGGAGTACGATAGATAGTAGAAATTAAATCTAGTCATTGATTTGTTAGCCTTTAATCGATGTATATAGATGCTCTTTGTCACAGGTCCTTGTGAACAAGACATAAGTAGCTCTTACCTGAAGATTGTTGTTACCACGTTTGCTGAACAAAACATAAACCCTAAGCAACATGGCAAATGCTCTCGTAGCTAGCATAGCGAACTAATCTTGTCCGTAGATAACATAACACTAGACATGCATGATGTCTGCTAGATTCGCCTACATTAGCTAGCAGCTGATTGCCTGATTCTGCACAGGCATCTGGACAAGATGTAGATGGATATCACTGTCTTAAGTTGCACCGGCCCGAAATCTTGCTTCGACCAATGTATGGGAAGATTAAAGGGGCTGGAATGAAACACATCATTCTACCTAGATCAAACGTGACCAATGTATGTAAGTTAAAAAAAAAAAAGCGGAAATGACATTCATAATATGCAACTTGAAAATGATAGGTTTTTCTCAGTGGGGCTGCCTATTTGTATGGTGAATAGAATTTTCTTAAGCATAGATCACATTTTTCATCTGTTTATTGGATCAACATCCAATCATATGGCACATCAATTTCTATACAAATCAAATGGTCACAAAAATTGACTTAATTACAAATATGTTTCACAATTATCCATGCCAGTTGAATATGCTTTACAGTTAATTCCTAGAGCTTGATTTTAGACTTCCTTTGAAGGTACAAACGCGAACTTTGGTGATTGTGAGATTCAGGTAACCATGGTGTAATTAAACTGCATGCAAAAGTTTCTCTCATCTCATACGTTGTCAACCTAGAATCACCTTTAAATTTTACATGGTACAAATGATACCATGACCACTGAGAGACTATATGGTGGTCTACCCATATTTGTGCTGAGTATTTAATTGTGTTTGAGCATGTGATGCTCAAATTTAAGGTTGAAATGGATTTACTTTTGTGTTGAGCAATTTGATTTGGGTGGTCATGACTTATAAGTGGTTGTGACCTCTGAGTGGCCATGCCCTAGAGTGGTCACGCCCTAGAGTGTTCGTGACACCTTTGAGTGGTTGTGGCATATCGAGTGGTCGTGGCATCCTAGAGTGGTTGTGACCTTTGAGTGGTCGTGGCACTAATGAGTGGTCATAGCGCCCTAAAGTGGTCGTGACTTTTGAGTGGTCGTGGTACCAGTGAGTGGTCTAGTGCACTCTAGAGTAATCGTGACCTTTGAGTGGCATGGCACCCTTGAGTGGTCTTGGCCTTGAGTAGTCTGGCCTTAAGCAGCCATGACATTGAGTGGTCACAACCAAGAGCGGTCGTGGCCTTGAATAGTCACAGTCAAGAGAGGTTGAAGAGTGGTCGTAGACTAAGATGGTCACAATCTAAGAGATCCAAGTTGGGATTCTTAGATGATTAACTAGTCAGTGATCTTTGTTAGATTACTATTGCATGTTATAGTGAGCAATGTTATGTGATATTTTGCTTGTATAAGATGGTTGCAGAACTTTAGAGTTAGGTCATGGTGAGATAGAGGGACCAAGACAAGGCTAGAAGAGTTTAGGTCTAAACGGTCAAGGTGGAGCCAGAAGATGACTATGGTTAGGGAGTTGTTGCAATCCTGGATGACAAGTGTTGGAGCCAGAAGATGACTATGGTCAGGGAGTTGTTGCAATCCTGGATGACAAGTGGATGGATGAGATACTAATTTAAACCCTACTCAAGCGAAGAAGGATCATTGGATCAAGGGTTCGCTGGTGGAGTAGAGGTTAAGTTAGTGTTAATGATTAAAACCTGTTATGTTGTTAGGTTGCGGGTTAGCCCATGCATGAGTGAGGGAGTGAATCTCAACACTTGATGAGATTTCTTGAGGGCTAAGAAGATCATTTAAAGGTGAGAATTACTCCTATTGTGTTATAAATAAAGGATGGAGGGATGCCTCCAAAATAACTCTGTCTGAACCAAGTCTGAGAGAAGTCTTAGAGAAAGGTTTTTTGGTTTCTTTATATTCCTTTGAGATTTGCACACCTTGAAGTGTGGCTTTGTAACCATCCCTTTCTAAGCAATGCAATATTCAAATTCATCTATGTTCTGAAATTTATTTTAGTTCTTGCATTTTTACTTAGTTTTTTCTTGTAACTTGAGCTTTACTTCACTTCTTTCTACCTGCTATGTTTCTACTAGATCTAGAATGCACAAATGGTTGAGGAATTCATCTAGAATATGCTCCAACCCAGTAAGATCCACTAGAACTTACTCTTACTCTCCTTCATTTTTAAGTCTTTAATCTCTCTTTGATTTCTTTCTTTCTTAATCTTGTGCTACTAAGTATGAATGATTGATGGATGAATTTTCTGTAGATTATATCCCAATCATCTAGGTAAGATTTAACAAAATCTCCAAAGTTCTTCTCAAAAAACTGGTTTTTGGCTTGAAAATGAAGGATTCGTGATAGATCTTTTCTTGCATGTTTGAGAACTGTTTATTTGATATTCTTGCTTGCTGTGATATGGGGGAGATCATCTTGATCATCAAATCCTGACGAACAAGCTTAGAGTGAAGTTTGTGAGTTTATTTCGGCCTTGGTGCAACCTTCATTCAAATTGAAAAAATGGTCGAAATTTTGATATTAATCCTTGCGATTAAAGGTTGGAATAGGTTTCTGACATCCATAGAAAGGTGCATGCAAGGTTTTACAGGATTTGAATCAGCTGATCAAAAGTTGCCTCCATTCTATATTTTGAAATTGTGCTGATTTTACTGTTTATCCCGATTTTACTGTTTATCCAGGAGTACTGGACTTTTGCTCAGTGCTAGCCTGGTTAAGTTTTTTGGTTAGCTCTTTTAGCCAGAAAAGTGGCTTGGATTTTTAAAGAAAAATTTTATTTAGCTTTTATTCACCCCTCTAGTCGTCATTTTCGTCCTACACTCCCTATTTTATCATTTGTTTGTGAAACATCTAGCTCTGAAAGTTTAATTTTGACATGCATGTGGCTAATCCATGTTCTACTTGTTCATTTCATTCCTACTTTGGATCTCCCCAATTAAATTTGGCAGCATATTCGGTGAAAACCATTGTCGGCGTAGTACACGCTAGGGTACCCTCTCCACCGCATAAAAGTACAATCTACGTGGCGGCTTAGCGTCGGGCGGCGATTGACCGCCCGCAAAGCGAGCTTCGCCCACGTGGCGTCCGGCAGCGGTGGGCGAACACGCCGCCGCCAGCGCCTAATCTACGCGGCGGCCGCCGCCAGGCGGCGATCACGACCCGCCGCCGGCGTCGGCCACGTGGCGTCCGGCGAAAGTGGCGGGCGCCTGCTCGCCCGGCGCCCAATCTACGTGGCGGCGGCATCCGGCGGCGACGATCGCCCAGCTGCCCGGCGTCGGCCACGTGGCGTCCGGCGGCAGTGGGCGAAACACGCTCTTTCGCCGGCGCCCAATCTCGTGGCACGGCAATCGGCGGCGATCACGGCCGCCGCGGCGTCGGCCCACGTGGCGTCCGCGGCGGTGGGTGAAACACGCCGCCGCCGCGGCGCCCAATCTACGTGGCGGCCGGCAATCCGTGGCGATCCGGCCGCCCGGCCAGCGTTAGTCCACGGGCGTCCGGCGGCGGTGGGCGAAAGCACGCCGCTTCGCGGGCGCCCGGCCTACGTGGCGGCCTAGCAATCGGCGGCGAGGACGCCCTACTCGCCCCGCCACAGGCAAAAGGTGGAGCACCGCGGTGGCCGCCTCGAAGGCTCCTTCCACTACCGTACCATGTCGAGCAGCGGCAGCTCGCCATAGCAGCTTATCGGTACAAGGGTTTACGCAACAAGCCCATTCCTCGACGCCTCTCACCTACATGCCAAAGGGGTCCCATCCGCGGACCGCAAGGGCACGCGAAGCATTTAATGAGGCCGAGGAACAGGACAAAGACGGAAGGAGTAATAAATGTATGAGGATCGACATGATGACCTCCCTTTTACCTACTGCTAGCTTTGGCCTATATAAGGGCCTCCGGTGCATGGGAAAAGGGGACAGGGCATTCGAGAGAAGAAAACTTGTAACTCAAGAGCTTTGTATCGCCTTCACACCCTCTAAAACAATCGAAAGCAGAAGTAAGGGCATTCAGAAGGAAAGGGGGCCTGAACTCGGTAAAAATCTTCATGTCATCTGTAGGTTGCCGACGCCAGGAGTCCTTGGCAGAGGAGTCCCTAGGGTTTTCGCCCTCTAGGTTTAGCCAAGACGCCCTCCTTCCGAACCAAACCCAGTCGCATCCTCGGGCCTATCGGGTGGAATACGCCCGGCAAGCGCGCCGGAGTAGGGGCTAGTGGTTGGCTTTTTCGGCTAACTCCCCGGCGGACTTGGTGTTCGCGGTTGAAGCGAGCTCGCAGATCGAAGATGGCGGATCCGCAGCACCAGATCTGCGAAGCGGCGGCGACCAAAGCGCCTCCGGCCGTCGCCCGGTCGAGGAACCGCCGTACCCGCCGCAGACGGCGCCATCGCTCTCCCGAAGCGGTGGAGCAGCCCGTCGCGTAAAGCCAGCCATGGAGGCGCCACCCCGCCAGAACACCGCCGTGACGCGTGCTTCGACCACGACCACCACGGTGGAGTTCGCGGGGACTCTCCGCCACTCCATGGTGCAAGCATTGCTGGCCTCGTGGATGCGCCCAACCGGGTAGGGCTCTCGGCGATCAGCACCGAAGCGTACCTCGGCGCCTAAGGCGCATGCAGGCTCTCAGCCTCGAGTCACCCTAACGAAGGGCCACGGCCAGTGGGCGGGGTCAAGGAACGGGTAGCGCCATCCCGGCCCCGGCTCCTCGAGGAACCGTGAGGACCTTCGCTCTCATCCGGGCGAGAGCCGGCAGCTGATGATGACCTTCGCGATCGTCTGCCGCGCCATCCGACCAAGAGCGTCGCCATGGCAAGCGTGTGGCGCCGACAATGAGAGTCCCTCATGGCTCTCACCTCCGGGACCGGAGGAGGTTCACTCCTCGGTTCTGCGGCAGCCGAACCTCGCGCCCCACGCACGTCTCCGAACAAGCTTCGATGGCGGCTCGGCTCCCTCTCGGCGTCGGTGCGAGCCTTCTCCGGCGGAGCATGCAGGCGGCGTAACTGGCCGGACAAGTTTCGCCCGTGACCATAGAGAAATATGACGGCACCACCAACCCGGAGGAGTTCCTCCAAATCTACACGACGATGGTGCAGGCGGTGCGGATTTGAAAAGGTCATGGCCAACTACCTCCCAACGGCCTTGACGGGTTACGCCCGCTCTGGTCTGCTTGAATCTCCCAGAAGTCGGTGCACTCGTGGGGACAGGTTGTCAGCGACATTTTGTCGCTAATTTTCGTGGCTCCTTCACGCGGCCGGTGGAGGATGACCTCCACGCCCGAACAAGAAAAGGGGAGTCGCCTAACCCGTGACTTCATCCGTGCGGTTCATCCATCGCCGCAACACCATCCCCACATCTCAGAGCAATCGATCGTCGCCATCGCCAGAGAGGCGTCTGCGATCGCGAAGATGAAGGAGAAGATGGCCACCGTACCATCGGCTCAACCTCGAAGCTTTTCTCCCTCGCACATAAGTGTGCGCGGCCGCGAGGCGAAGGCCAGCGCCCTGGCGGGTGGCTAAGGCAAGGACGAGGCGGGACATCGAAAGGTCCGGCCGCCGCGGCAAGAAGGCGCGAAGCGAGGCGGAGCCCAGGCAGTCTTGCCGCCGAACGCGACGACGAAGAAGACCCGCGCCTCGAGCGCAACCGCCGCGACGGCGTGATGACCGCCATGAAGCGGCGCGACGACCGCCGTGGTCGGGCGTAACGACGCTGCGGATCGGCGCGATGACCGCCGCGATCAAAAGGAGGGCGAGCCCTCTCGCCCGATACATAAAACCAATACCCATGACCTGACAAGCTGCGGGTCGTAAGGCGAGATGGTGGAGAAGCGGCTCAAGGAGCGCCGCCGATAATGATCAAGATGAAGATCCCGCCCATGGCTTTTCAAAGAAAGCGGATCACTGCTTGTGGCGTACATCCACGGTGGTTCATCCACCATTCCTCCAACGCCGCTTACAAACGGTGAAAAGGAGGTATCGCCACGGCGTCGAGCTCGAGGCGGGTCGGACATCGAAATGGTCGAGCAAGCGATCACCTTGATCGGGCCGACCACCCCGAGGGCACCCCACTGGGGCATCTCTCGATCGTGGTAGCACCCACGGTCCGGAATGTACTGGTGGGGCGGAGTCTTGATGGACGGAGGCGCTCCATCAACCTCTTGTCTCGTCGGCATTCATGGCGCTGCAGATCCGCGCCAGAGACTGCGCCGAAACCTGCCGTTCTTGGGGTGGCCCAGATCTGGCTTGTTCCCCTTGGTCAAGTTTGCCTCCCGTCACTTTTGGGGAGAAGGATAACTACCGCACCGAGATGGTGGATTTCGAGGTCTGATTTCGACCTCCCATATAACGCCTTACTTGGTCGGCAATGTTGGTCAAGTTCATGGCGATTACCCACTATGCTTACATGGTGGTGAAGATCTCGGGCCCACGCCCCATTGTTATCAACGTGGATAGGTCAAGCCTGCTTGCCGCCACAAGCGAGCTTGGGATCTGCCGGTGCCACTGCGTCGGCCAAGGCCGATGCCACTTCCTGAGCCCTCGGGCCGGACCGTGCTTCACCGGCTCGCCGGTGAAGTAAAGGTGGTCGCCCTGAGTAGGGGCGAACCCGAAGGACCGTCAACATTGGCGCCCACCTCAGCGCCAAATAGGAAGACGCGCTCGTCACCTTCCTCCAGTCAAACGCAGACGTGTTCGCCTGGCAACCGTCCGACATGACTGGGGTCCCCAGGGAGGTGATCGAGCACCGATTGGCGACGCTCCCTGACGCACGCCCGATCCGCGAAGGTCCGGAGGAGCGCCGAGCGGCGGGACGCCATTCGAGAAGAGGTAGAGAAGCTGGCCGAGAAGGAATAGTCGAAGTCTCTCATCCCGGTGGCTTGCCAACCCCGTGCTCGTCAAGAAGTCCAACGGAGGTGGCGCGTGTGTCGACTTCACCGACCTCAACAAGGCTGCTGAAGGATCCATATCGCCAAGGGTCGATCTCATTAATCGACTCCACGGTAGGGTCGCGAATCGGCCTTGTGCTACGGGCCGATTCAGGTACCACCAGATTAGCATGGCGCTTGAAGACGAAGAGAAGACTGCTTTTGTAACCCCTACGGGTGTATATTGTTATGTAAGAATGGCTTTTGGCTTAAAGAATGCCGGTTCAACTTACGGCGTGCTATGCATATCACCTTCCGCCTCGACTAGGGCGAAATCTGAAGTCTATGTTGATGACTTGGTTGTGAAGATTAAGAAGAGCGATGAGTTGATCCAAGACCGAGGAAACCTTTGCTAACCTCCTAAGAATTGTTTGAAGCTCAACAGGAAAAATCGTGTTGGTGTGTGCCCTCGGCAAGTTCTTTGGGTTTCGGTGTCCGGTGGGCATCGAGGCCAATCGACAAGATAGCGCCATCGAGCACATGAAGCCGCCAGTCGCGACTCAAGCAAGTTCGGTCATCTGCCGGTCGCTTTGGCCTCCTGGGCGATTCATTGCCGCTTAGGCGGCGAAGCTGCCTTTGTTCAAGTTGTTGAAGAAGACGAACCACTTCGAGTGGATCAAGAAGCCTGAAGGCATTTGAAGACTCGGCAAGACTCTCCTCTCCCGTCTTGGTTTCCCCGCGTCGGGTGAGCCTTTGCTTCAGATATCGCCGCCACCCCGAGGTGGTAAGTGCGGTTGGTTGCGAGAGGGAAGGCGCCGAAGCGGTTTACTACATCGAAGGTATTGCATGAAGCGAAACTTCGGTATCCTCAAGCTCAAGATGTCAGTCGCGGTCTGGTTGCATCCGAAAGCTACGGCACTACTTCGTGGGCGAAATCACCGTCGTCACGGCCTACCCTTGCGGGAAATCCTCCACAATCGCGGAAGCCGAAGGTCGCATTGCTAAATGGTCTGGTGAACTGGGGAATTCAACATCAAATTCGTGCCCCGCACCGCTATCAAGAGTCAAAAGTTGGCGGAGTTAAATATTGAGTGGACTCCCGCCACTCTGGCCGAAGAAGCACCGTGTCTTCCCCCGGACGTTATTCTTTGATGGATCCTTCATTTGGAAGGCGCGGGTGGGGTTGTCTCCGTCTCCCCGAGGTGACACCCTCCGATGCGTGGTCGCCCTTGAATTCAAGGCCACCAACAACATTGCCGAGTATGAAGGTCTGTGGCGGCGGTGCGCGACGCCGGCGTTGGGCATCGAGCGTCTCTAAGTCAAGGGAGATTCCTGCTGGTCATTAATCAAGCTCGGAAGGAGTTCCAATGTTCGACCCCACCATGGCGGCGTGCTGGCGGAGGTCCGAAGAATGGAGCGTCATTTTGAAGGTTTGGGGTATATTCATATCCCTCTGCGTGACAATCACCTTGCGGACGGGCCGTCCCGGCCAGCATCCTCAAGGGCTCTGTTCGATCGGGGTCTTGAAGAAAGACTACCGCGACCAGTCCATCATGACCCACAATTCAGTGGGGATAATGGTGTCATTGTCTGCCCCGGTCCAGGTGGGGACGACGGCAAGGCTGTCGCGGCCTCCGGCTCAGGTGGGGAAGGCGGTGCCGCTGTCACGGCCTCCAATTCAGGGAGGAAGGGCGTCGCCGCCTCGGTCCCGGAGGAGGAAGGCCGCCGAGGCTTGACGGCGAAAAGCTCGCCGGCCCGGAGTACCCAGGCGAGCACCGAGTGGTCGCCACCCTTGGGCAGGAAGATCGATGGATGGACCCTATCCTGGCCTTCCTGCGTGACCAAGTGATCCCCGACGATGATGCCTCAGCTGAGAAGATTGCACGAAAGGCCAAGTGCTATACTGTAGGTGGGGACCTATACCGCCAGAGCGTAAACGAGTTCTACTTGAAGTGCATCACTGGGAAGAGGGAGATCGCTCTCGATATCCATGGAGGTGCAAAGGGAGCCATATGTCCGGCGGACTCTAGTCGGCAAGGCGTTTAGCCAAGATTTTATTGGCCTACCGCCCTCCGGGATGCTTACAGCCAGTGAGGACGCGTCTGGCTTGTCGGTTCTTCGCCGAGCAAACCCACCGACCACCCAAGCTCGCAAACCATCCCACTCTCCGGCCGTTCGCGATCCAGAAATTTGATATCCTAGGTCCGTTCCGCGAGCCTGCGGGCTTCACCCACCTCTTTGTCGCCATCGATAAGTTCACCAAATGGGTCGGCCGAGGCGCAGGCCATCACGGCCGCCATTGTTAAGTTCATCGCTGGATCTTCACCCGCCGAGTCGCCAATCGATCATCACCGACAATGGCACCCAGTTCACCGGTAGCGGCTTTTACGGAATTTGTGGAAGAAATGGGCACCAAGGTATGTTTCGCCGGTGGCCCATCCCATGAGCAATGGTCAAGCGGAGCGCGCGCAAATGTTGGTCATCAAGGGCCTCAAGACAAGAGCGTTTGATCGGCTTCACAAGAGGGGCGCATGTGGACGGAAGAGCTCCCCGCCGTCTTTGTGGTCGCCCGCACCACACCAAAGCCGCAACGGCGAGACGCCTTTCTTCCCGTATACGGGCGAGGCGTCCTCCCTCCGAGTCGCTCGGTTCCCCAGCAATCTCGGTGTTCAATAAGAAGACCAAGAGAATCTCCGTGAAGATGTCAACCTTCCGGAGGAGGTGCGGGATCGTCTTGCTCTCCGCGCCGCCCGCTTACACAAAGCCAGAGCCTCAGCGGTACCACGCCACCGGGTCTCAGAGAACATCGGCGATGGGCGACCTGGTCTTGCGCAGGATTCAGACGCATGCCGGGTTGCATAAACTGTCTCCCCGATGGGAGGGCCCCTTCAAGGTGGTCTCAGTATCTCGACCCGGGGCGGTCCGGTTGGCCACTGAGGATGGTGAAGAGCTGACAAACTCCTACAACATAGCCTTGTTGCGGAAGTTCTATCCCTGAGGGAATTGTAAGTACCCAGCAGCTTGCTCCAATCAGCCTCGAGGGTAAGCATAAAAGTGTTGGCTTACTTTCACGACAAGCCCTCGCTGTCTAAGGTGGTCGCCTGCCTCAAGGTGGTCGCCCAATGGCTCGGGTCGCCGGATGTCCCCAGCCGCCCGCTTGGCCTCAAGGTGCTCGCTCGGCGCCCGTTGGTGGCCGCCCGGCCTTCGGCAGTGGTCGCCCGATGGCTTGGGGCTCGCTCGCCCGTGCCCCAAGTCTGCTGCCTCAGCGCTCCAGTTCCTTATCCTGCGGCATATGAAACAAGATAAGCGATCTATACCGCATCTTTTGGCCATTTCTTACGATCGTATCTGAGATGGGTCAAGCTACAGCGTGATTATGCATAGTATTGGAAACAATGACCCCATGATAAAAGAAGAAGGTGTGCTAAAGTGTTAACGTCTGGCGAGGCCGAGTTATCGGAGTGTCGATTGGGCACCACGCTCTACCGCGGCTCCAGACGCCTCGGGTTGGCTCTGCGGCTTACCACTGGTCGTCTCCGTTGAGCGTTGGTTGGCCTAAGGGCACTTCCAAAACTTGTCGCCTCGCCACGTTACTGCGTGGTGCATTCTCGGCGATCATCGGGGTCTAAGTTTGGAAGGCGAAACTTGCGATTATCTCGCCTGAACTCGACGCTAGGGCCTTATCGTGTCCTGCGTTCCTCATTCGATTTAAGGCCATTTTTCGCCTACGTTTTATATCTATGCTTGCGATCTATGAGCACATAAAATCATTTGGCAGAACTCAGAAACGCTACCCTAATTCAAGCGTTTTTACAAACGTTTTGCCTAAGTCGAATGGCGGCCATCCAACAAGTAAATATAACGGAAATTCGATCATACGAAAATAAATGGACACATGAATAACGATTGAACATCTAACATTCATCCAAAAGCTGTCCGAGCTTTTTAGGCGAGTTCATCAACGAAGCAAAAAAAAAAAAAGAAAGCGCCTTCATCCTCGTCCTCGCGAAGTCGAGTTCTTCGTCGGCGCCTTCGACAGCCAGGGGGGTGGAGACGTCCATGACCGGTTGCTCCACCTGCAGCATTCCAGCCACGTATTCGCAGCACACCGCACCGCTCCACGCCGAGCCGCCGCTCGCGTCTCCCCGACCACGGCCACCACCGCCATGGGATCAAAAGCGGCGTCGTTGTGGGCGCAGAAGAGCAGCGTGTAGGTTGCTTGCCATGATCGCGACTGGCGTCCTTCCGTGGCGGAAGCGAAAGCGCTAAGGCGGCGGAGTCTCATAACGCCTCCGCGGCTGGTTGGTCGCATAGGCGAATTGAGCGCCGAGTCCTCCGGGCTTTCTCACCACGCCCAAGGGTTCGAGCACCTCTTGGTGCGCTCGAACGCTTCTTCGGCATGGTCGCGAGATTGCGCGCGGCGGAAGAGATTCAAGTGTCGAGGTCTTGGCGCCGCCTCGGCCCTCTCCGCCCGTGTCTCGCCCGTTCCGCCCATTCTTGCATTCTTGGCGATGGCGCGAGGGCGAGACCTCCGGCGCTGGTGCCGGAGTGTCTCCGACCTGGCGGCGGTGGCGGCGGAGGCGCTTGAAGAGGCCTCCGCCGTCTCGGTGGCCGCCGGGTGTTAGCACCCTTAGCGCGTTCGAGCCGCCGCCTTGGTGGCGCCCTCAAGCTCAAGCCGCCGTCGGAGGCGTGAGGCCGCCTGGCGGCGATGGCCTGGCTCCATGGCTGAGTTGCTGCCGGCGCCCGCAGCTTGTTGGCCGAGGTGAAGTCGCGCGGCCGGCGCGTCTGTGCCCCGCCCTTGAGGGGTATCGCCCATGCCGGGCCGGGTGGTGGCGGTGCTGGTCCGCGGGTCGCCCTTTAGGGTCCGAGCCAAGCCGCGTCGGCGGCGTGCCGCGCTGCCCGCGCCCGTCGCCGGGCGGCACGTCCCCGATCACCAACGGCCGCGGGCGGGATTACGGCCGGCCGTGGAGTCCATCGGCGGAGTAGCTCGACGAGCAGCGTTCAGCCTGTGTCGGCGTGGCGGCCGGACCTCCGCCGGAAAAGCGTGTCGATTGGGACCGTGACATCGGCATGTGGCGAGCCACCGCCCAAAGTTTAGCTCTCGGTTGCCCTCTTTGTCGCGAGAAAGGGAAAAAAGATGGCGGTCGGTTGGTAGGAAGCGCGGGGAGAAACATGTCGTAAAAAACTAGAAGACAAGGGCTTACGTCAAGACCCGCGTCTTGTCGGTCGTTGTCGCCCATGTATGCCATGGAAGGTCGGACGCGGGCGAAGAGGGCTGATCCTCCGGCCGTGTAGTCCGGCTACCACCTCCGTTGATCCGGCGTCCGCATAACCCCGATGCGGGCGCCATTACATTGAGCTCTGCGTCTCTTCGACCGGCGAGCTCCGATTCTCGAGCGTCGGCCGGTCCGGCGGCACCAGAGCGTCGATTCATTGTCATCTGGATGTCTGACGATCCGCGCCATGCCCTCCGATTGGACTGTCTTTGGAATGTGGCGTGAGGCCATCCGCCCCGGCGAAATAGCAACTCCCCACTACTTGCGTGCGTTGGTGGGCGCGAGAATGAAGAAATGGCGGAAGAGAGGAAGGTTGGCATCACCCCCATGAACATTTCATAGAGGTGTGCGAAGATGGCGAGGAAGATGATAGAATTGGGGGTGAGATGAAGATGATGGATTTCGTAGAAATGGAGGACGGTGAGAAAAAATTCAGAAAAGGGCGGAAGAAGGCCGCCATCATGGCCAGTGTGCGAGACAATCTCGTCGGAGAGGCACGCAGGCGTGGGTCCCGGACGGTATCGAAGGTGCCTTCCGTGGCGACCATCCCCATCGCCTCACGGTGGCGTCAACGATGAGAGGCTGGAATGGAGTTCACCATGGTGGCTCGAAGAAGACAAAGAGCTTTGGGAAGAAGAGGCGAAAGGACAAGAAAGCAGAAGGCGTGAACCGCTCGATACAGATGCATCTATATATGCGTTCCCCGTCGCTTGGTTCACGAAAGAAGCGAAATTATCGCCGCTTTGGTCCCAAGGGAAAACAACAGAGATCGTATGAGGAAAAGCGGCCGTATCCTCATGAGTAGTGGCCCTGCCCGAGAGCGCGCTAAGCATTAAGTGCATTAAATGAAGGTTCTAAAAAAGGAGTCTTAGGCCTGCGCTCTAGGGCAGGCCGGGCTCTTGTCGGCGTAGTACGCTAGGGTACCCTCTCACCGCATAAAAGTACAATCTACGTGGCGGCTTAGCGTCGGGCGGCGACACGGCCCGCCGGCCAAAGCGGCCCGCGTGGCGCCCGGCAGCGGTGGCGAAAGACGCCGCCGCCGGCGCTAATCTCGTGGCGGCAGCCGCCATCGGGCGGCGATCATAACGCCGGCGGCGTCGCCCACGTGGCGTCCGGCGGCGGTGGGCGAAACACGCTGCTCACCCGGCGCCCAATCTACGTGGCGGCTTAGCCATCGGGCGGCGATTCGGCTCGCCGGCGCGTCGGCACGTGGCGTCCGGCAGCGGTGGGCGAAGACGCGCGCCGCCCGGCGCCCAATACGTGGGCGGTGGCAATCGGCGGCGATCACGGCCACGGCCGGCGGCGTCCACGTGGCGTCCGGGCGGTGGGTGAACACGCGCCGCTTCGCGGCGCCCAATCTCGTGGCGACCGGCAATCCGGCGGCGATCACGGCCACGGCCACGGCGTCGGTCCGCGTGGCATCCGGCGGCGGTGGGCGAAACGCACCGCTCGCCGGCGCCCGGCCCACGTGGCGGCCTAGCAATCAGGCGGCGAGGACGCCGCCTCTCCGCCGCGAGGCAAAAAGGTGGAGCACGGTGGCCGCCTCGAAGCTCCTTCCACTACTGCGTACCATGTCGAGCGGCAAGTTCTGCCATAGCGGGCTTATCACGGTACAAGGGTTTACGCAACAAGCCCATTCCTCGGCGCCTCTCACCTACACGCATAAAGGGTCCCATCCCGCGGACCGGGCAAGGGCACGCAGTAAGCATTTAATGATTTGGAGGAGCGGACAGACCGAGGAAGGAGTAATAAATGTATGAGGATCGGACATGATGACCTCCCTTTTACCTACTCCAGTTAGCTTTGGCCTATATAAGGGCCTCCGGTGCATGGGAAAAGGGGACGGGCATTCGAGAGAAGAAAACTTGTAACTCAAGAGCTTTGTATCGCCTTCACCCTCTAAAAACAATCGAGCGAAGTAAAACATTGCCGAAGAAAAGGGGCCTGAACACAGGTAAAAATCTTCGTGTCATCTGCGGTTAAACGCCGAGTCCTTCGTAGAGAGTCCCTAGGGTTTCGCCCTCTAGGTTTAGCCAGCCAAGACGCCCTCCTTCCCAACCAAACCGGTCTGCATCCTCAAGACTGTCGGTGGAATCATGACAACCATCCATACCATGAAAACTCCGTGAAAACTACACTTAAAAGTTTTGAAAAATTCTCAAAAAATTACCATATGTAGGGGAGGTAAGCTTCTAAAATCCTACAAAATTTGAAGTGTCTTTTTCATATCTTTCAAATGCGATTGAGTTTCATCTTCAAATTTTGCAGAATTGTAGAAGCTCACCTCTCCTACATATGGTAATTTTTTGAGATTTTTTCAAAACTTTTAAGTGTGGCTTTTACAGAGTTTTCACGGTAAAAATAGTTTTCACCGAATACGCTGCCATTAAATTTAGCCAATTTTCTATTCATCGGGCATCAACTCCTAACCCTAGGACACTCTTAATTTAATCGGGCACTCCGCTGGGCTCTTTTGTTGGGTACACTGCCTCAGCCTCACGAAGGTTTAATTTACACCACACTTCAGCACTATGAAAGCCGCAATCATTTTAAGCTAAACGCCTAAGGATATATGTAGATTCTGTAGCTAGTTGCTCGAGGAATTAGTCGCCAAGAAATCCCAGAGTTCATAACTTTTCTAATGCATGAAACACACACTAGCTATGAATTAGTAGTTGTCTTTGTAACGTAGGTTTCTTTCCTTTTTTTTTAATGTCGTGTTGCCGACAGTTGACAGTGGATTCGGTGTGCAATCTGCAATCTTGTGCGACAGGATGTGGAGATCACAGTTGCACGACGATCTTTTTAGGTGCCTGTGCGCATTTGGCGCAACATACTGCTTTTTAGTGCATCTTTTCTTATGTTTTGGAGGCAATAATTCTCTCTCCCCTCTTGATTTTGCTGCATATTAGGCATTTTCTACGGGTGCACACTTAACATGTACAGCTCTAAAGTCTTATACAATAATTTCGTAATATTATAAATATAATACATATTTAAAATTTGCTAGCTAAAAGTACAATACAAATAATTTAAAGGTTTTAAAAATCCAAAATCACCAAAATTGAAATAAATTCGATCAACAAATTTGATTTATTGAGGACCAAGCGATAGTTCATTTGGCAAGGGAGCCAGAGTGCTCTCGGCCGATCGGGGTTTCAATCCCTGGGTTGAAACTCAAAGCCTCACCTTAATCAATATTTAAAATTGGGTACACACGCATGTGTGTTCAGTAAGTCTGTTAATGAGGTCTTAGGGCTTCCAATCACTTAAGCGTGTGTATCAGACACGCACGCGTGTGTGTCCTTGTATCAAAAAAAAATACAAATTTAGTTTATTGAAGAGGTGATCTTATAGCGTTTTTCAAATTTTTGGGGTTGCCGGGTCATACCCAACACCTGAAGATCCACCCCTAATATTTGGTGACAAGGTTCAAAATCCCAACCAAATTTCAGAAATTTTAGTCGAGATTCCAAATCCCCGCGGAATAAAAAAATTGAAAAAAATTAAACTTGTGTTAACTTCGAGGTAGGGGCTTTTTTCTAGCCTCTACAGACCATTTTGCAGCATTCAAAAAGGCAAAATTTTGGTTTCCCTGCCTTAAAAAATTCAAGATTTCAAATTTGCTCTTTGAATTTTGACCAGATTTCGACGAAATTTCAGATTTAAGCCACCTCCGAGATTGAATCCGAAAATAAAATTTCAAACCTTATTTGGTGACCTAGTATAAACGCTAAAATATGGCAAAACATAGTGAATTGGAACAGTACACACAATGTTGGAGTAACTGTAAAGCTCTTCCTCTGCCGGGCACCACCATGCAAGTTGTTTGTATGGTGGCTGAATCGTATGAGTGGATATAACTATATCTATTCAATACGTATTTGATTTTCTGTTCATCCAGACTAAGTATATACAATTGCATCAACTCATACAGGATGGAGGAAACACAGAGATTGAGCTTCTTTCTAACGTAGGCTCGTGAGATGCATAAACAAGTAATCAAACAACTCAACTTGCATTCACTTAATCAGACCAAAACTAGTCTGAATAGCTCATACGGGATAGTCCAGGATGGTGTATGATGTGACTTTGGGTCCCGATCTTTCGATGAGAGCGATAACTTCGATTTGGAGGAATTGACTTTGACGATCCGACTACAACATACGACGACGATGCGCCTTAGCAATCGCTAAACCAACTCCAGAGGGTTATTGATCTTGCCGTTAGCACGATCAACCTGAACACGAGGTTCGATTCCTGCATGCAACCGAAGAACAAGCAAGAACAATGGTAAAGCAATCTGAAATTGCGAATATGAATGAAAGATTGATAAGGTGGGGTTCTGAAACAAGGAGCTTCTTAGGCGGCTGTTGAGCACGTTTGGAAGACTTAAAATAGTAGCAATGGCTAAACTATCAAATAAACAAAGCCCAAGTCCTAGATGAGGGTTTGGGTGGTTATTTATACTAGAAGAGCAGGAGGGGGCCTTCCATAGTAAAGGAAATCTAATACAACTCAAATCCAAAACACCAAGTCTTCTTTGACTCGAGTTTGACTCGGACTGGAAAAGCAATGTGTGGTTTTAGGCAGTTTCCGGACGCATCTGAAGGAATTTTGAGGTGAGGCCGGATCCTTTGGAAAGTAGACTCTGAGATCTTTCAAATGTGTACTCATGGGCCTCCAGACTCCTCCGGAATCAAAAGTTATGGCACTTTAAAGTCAGTGCTGTTTCTGAGTTCGAATTGGACTCGAACTCGGACTGAAAAAGTGTTCTGGATTGTTTTGCGTTTTGCCGCTGACTCGAAGGGAATTTTGAGGTGATCTCAGATCCGTTTGAAAGAGGACGACCAGGGCTTTCGTTCTTGTACTCATAGAGCTCTAGAAGCCTTCTGGAACAAAAGTTATGGTCATTTGAAGTTGACCATCTCTGGAAGTCCGAAGCTGATTCCAATTTGCTCTTCCCTCCGGACGCGAACTCCCTTGTGGTTTGCAAGTCTTCCCCAAGGTTCCTAAGAATAATAAAATCATGACAAGTATTAAATAGCATTCCATTCATATTATCACTAATGGGAAGGCTTTGGAACGCATTCACCTGATAACTAAACTGTTGCATGAGCTCGAGTAACGGTCCTTGTATAATAGCAGCGGGTTCAAATTGATGTATAGATGTGGTTGTATCCATGGAAGTGATGTCCTCATCATCCTCCCCTTCTTGCATTTGAGTCGTCCTCGACTCAAGCTCTTCCTCTTCTTGGCCCATGGGTGACGTGATGGAGTTGGTCCAACTTGGTGTGGACAAATCCATAGTAGTGATGTCCTCATCATCCTCCCCTTCTTGAATTTGAGTCGTCCTCGACTCAAGCTCACCCTTTAGCTCGTCTTCAGCACAGAACATTCTCATATAGATCCTGCATTTATTTAAATAAAATAGTAGCTCCGCCTCTTTATATATTTTGAAGACATGAAAAACATTTAGAGGATTCACTTGATAATTATCCATATAGCTCAACACTTCTTTCCAACATATAATGGCTTGATGAGCGCTAGCACTATTCGATGCTTCCTCCCCTCCTTGAAGGAAAACCGTCCTCGGTTGTGGACATGCTGGAAAAGAAACAACGAACAAAAAGAACAACGTGTACGCGACATATATGTATATATCCCATATTTCATTATTCTTTTGGATTCGCGGTAGGCTATTTTCATAACAACAAAAGATGAAATCAAATTTAAGCAAATAGCCTTTCCTCACAATTCTGCAAGTTGATTCGTGGTTATAAGTGAAGCATATAGCATCAAAATTAACATGATTTAGTTTGCAGCTTGATTTGCAAATATAAGTAAAGCACATATCTATCCCTGACCTTTGATAAAGAATTCTCATGTTTTGTGATTTGTAGTCAATAACATGTTTTGTGGGCAAAACTACAAGTTCTGGCATCAAGCATGGCTCATTCATATCATCCAATTGTAAACAAGCAATATCAAACCATTCCAATAACGGTGACACAATTTTAATGGGCTTCCACGCATCAACTACGACATGCTGATTTGTAATACAAGTTAATGTACTAAAATTCGAACAATGTGGCAGCAAGCTATGGGTATCACACTTATTAGGAAAATTTGAGGGAGCTACAAATGAAACAAGTTGTTGCTTACAACTAGAATTGCCCAAAATAGCAAGCTTCAATTCAGCAAGTTTATCACAAGTTATGCATATTCTGTAAACAAGAAACTTGCCATCTATGCTATATTCACCAAATAAATTGAATTTAAAACAGTACGCATAAGTGCTAGACAAACACTTAAGAGATGAAATTTCAGAAATCTTGTCCATAGCACAAGTCAAACTAACTGGCTCATTCAACATGATATAGCACAAAAGCATTGGAAGGGGATATTCTAGCTATCACCTCCTTATATGTAATCAGCACCACATGAGCAAAATTATAAGCATGCAATTAGTCATATGGTTCTACAATTGTGGCACAAGGTGGTAGTTCACAAGAGTTATGTATAGTAGGAATATACTCACCAATTTGATCCTTTTCTTGCTGTAAAATCAGATCTGTACCATGGTCATTAGTTTCCTCCTCGTAAGTAGAAATATCAAAACTTTCACCGATAACGTTGGTATTTACGCTTGTTAAATCCTTCTTCAAAAGTAACCTGAATAGCGCATGGAACAACGAGCAAATGTAACTAAGAAATAGATTGGATTGTGTTAGTAGAATCATCGTCACAAATGCTATCCTCTACTTCACTCAAATTTTCTTGTATTTCTTTCATATTCTCGGTGTGTATGCTCTCATTCGGGTTTGGTGCAAAGATTGCATGCCATGTGGGTAGCATTTAACTTTGTGTTAGCTTGAATTTTGGTTTATTGTCTTCTCAGATCTTTCTTTGACTTCTCGTGAAAGATTAAGTAAACATGACAAAGAATTGAATTCTTTACAAGATATCATGATCTGAATGTAGAAATCTAGTCCAAAATAAAAGTTATTCATCTTGAGTCTTTTCGGTCTCTTCTAACCCCGAACATAAAGATCTATGTTGAAATTCTTGGTAGTACTCATCCTTTGTTTTACTACCTTGTTTTAGATGTTGCAATTCATTTCGTAATTGACGGGCAACATATGAAGGGACAAATCTAGCTCTCGAATTTTCTTGAGTTTTGTCCATGTGCTAGGAATGTCCTGATTTTTACTCATATAATCATTCCACCAAATAGCAGCAAATCCAGAGAATCCACTAGTAACAACCCTAACCTTATCATGCTCAGAATTTCATGTTTATCAAATGATTGTTAAATGACTAATTCCCATGTAAGATAACCTTGAGGATCATATTTATCACTAAAAATGGAGTGCAGTAAACTTATTTTTGGTACATATGCGATGCCGTTGTACCTTCCGTGGTGTTGAAGGTATGCTCGACGTTCTCTGTATCTTGGAGTGTGAACTATCTCTTCTCCTAGGATCTTTGTTGGCCCAAAGCGCTACTGACGTTGAGAACACGCCATTGTTAGTGAAGACAAGAAACAAAATCACAAGTATAATGTTCTATCACTACATAGGATGTGGACAAAAGTCGCTCAACTCTCAAACTTTAATCAAAGCTCTTACAAGTTCTTACCATGCAGCAGAGTTGTCGTCGTTGGCGGTATCAAAAGTTCTCCCAAGCTTGGATAAAGCGATTGCCAAGGACCGAACAAGCGTCACGAGGTAGAATATGTGGAGCTTGGTAGGCTATGTTAATTTCCTATGCAATCTGATAATTCTAGATTTTGTAATGATAAGTAATGATCCAAACTAGAATTGCAAGCCCTAGTTGCCGATCTCAAAGATATAAGTGAATTTCAAGGCAACACACACGCATAAAGATAATGCAACTTAATGCAACCAATGGAGCAAATCCGGTGTTCCATGCTCGCACCAAACACATTGATATTGATTTTCATTTTGTGCGAGAAGCGGGTTGCATAACAACGACTCAAGATTTAGTTCATCTCTTCAGCAGACCAAGTTGCGATATCTTTACAAAGCCACTACCCGACATACATTCGAAGGTTCTCGACGATCTCAATCGGCGAGATAGGTTGAGATCGAGGGGCATCATAAAGTGACCGTATCTGGTCGTATTAGATATGAGTCCGAAGCGTGTCGTGTTACGAATACGAGTCGATCTTAATCGCTATCTCTTGTTTGTATCAAAGCGTATCAAAACCGCAACCTTTGAGCAATATAAATCTGAGCTGTCGCGCATCATTTTGATGCAACAGACAATGCCAAAACCAATCTATACTTTGTTTGGTCTATTGTTTTCACACACTAGCTGAGCTACGCAATGTTTGGCGTCGTCTACGTGAGATCAGCTACATATGTGTACCTCACAGTGTCAAACCATAGCTCAGTGGGTGCATCATCACTCATGGCAAAGTAAATGAAAACTATATTCTCTTTATCCGGAATTTCCCTTGATCTTTTTTTTGGAAACGGCAGACGCCGTGAATATATTAGACGAGGAGAAAAGTACGAATTACAGGGAGAGAATTACAGGGTGCAAAGATTGCATCCGAAGGATGAGAAAAGACAAAAGGAAGAGGAAGGGGGGGGGAAGAGGCTAGACTAGAGACTCGTGAGCAGTGCTGAAGCTTCGACGCTCCTGCAAATGCCCAGAAGCGGCATCATCATGATTAGCCGCAGAATTTGATCGTGGCTTGCCCATTCGTGACGGAAGACTCTGTTATTCCGCTCCTTCCACCAGTGCCAACAGGTTAGGAATTTTCCCTTGATCTTGATTAACAACTCTGCAGCCAGTGTGGAGCAACACGAGGAATTATGCAAACCCTGAAAACGGAAAAAAATTTTGTGCATTGATTGTGCAAAAGCGCAGCGTCGCGTACCCTCTCCGGATTAAGCGTGGGCGTAAGCTGCGATCGGCCCCTCGCCGCTTATCGCCCCGTGAGCCACGCCTCGAGCCAAAGTCGCGAGCCTTTCCTCTCTGTGAGCCTCAAATCCAAATCGGCCTCGGCTCGGCCATTCTCGGCGAACCACAGGCGCCCCATCTCGGCTTCCCCTCCGTGAAGAACACGTGCATGAGCCCTAGGCTAGGATCGCTCCTCCGGTCGCGGCGTCCTCCGTGCGAGCTTTTCGATCGTCAGCCGCGCGAGTGGCGGGCGCCACAGCCAACCTGCACGCTTCGCCCGCCGCCTCCTGCGCCCGTCGTCCCGCCATTAGCGAGGTCCTCCGTGAAGCTCGGTTCTGACTCCGTGATCGCTCCTCCGGACTCCATCGTAGCGTACATGGAAGCTGCGGCGCGCTGTCGCCGATTGCAAGCACACAGTACTGGTGATGAGTGCGCCGATGTGCGCCCGCCGACTGCGCCGCCTCGGCCGCCACCTGCGACCTGCGGGTACACAGGCGACTGCGCTTCGTTAGTGTGTGTGCTTTGGAATTGATTCGAGTTGGATAAGAAATCAAAACTAAGCTGAATAAGAAACCAATTCGAGTTGGAATTGATTTCTTATCCGTGTGTGTCTTTGGAATTGATTTCTTATCCGTGTGTGTGTCTTGAGAATAGCATCGGATTTATAAATCGAGTGCATATTGATGTATGTAAGCACACAGGTATAAGTATTAGTGAGATGAATAAGAAAAAGTGTGAAGTTTGCTCAAAACTCAAATCATGTGCGTGATTGTGTTTTCCGTGTTCTCTGGTCTCCGCTTTGTTTCTTTGGTATAGGGAACGAGCTTGAGCCCTAAGGCGCCGGTGCCCCACGACTCCCTTGTCCACAGACGGCAGCGACCATGGAAGGAGGAGAGCAAGATGATGACCTTGTTGCCATGGCAAGAGGAGACCAAGATAATGAAAACGACATTGGGCTTATGGTGCGGGTATCATCTGGTGCCGTCTTTGTTTGTCCTAACAAGCGACATAGCGACAGACCGCTTGCTTCCACTTCGCATCGAGCAGACGCTGTCGCCGATAGTTCTGGAGCAGCGGAGAGCGGATCGCCGGTAGGGTCGTCGCCTAGTTTTTGATCGTCGTTTGTTTTCTTCTTTTTTCATATATGCGGTTTGATCATTCATACTGTGTGCATATTGTGTATTGTGGTAATATAACTTTAATTCTTATCCCATTGTACAGCTGGTGGTTGGTAGAGTTGGGCAAACTTTGATCGTTCCTGAAGTTGGAATGTCATTCGAATCAGAGGACAAAGCTTATGAGATGTACAACAGCTATGCCGGTAAGGTTGGGTTTAGTATTAGGAGGAGCCAGACAAAGCGCCGAGCAGATAAAAGTATATATCAGAAATATATAGTTTGCAGTAACCAAGGACATCGACAAACTGGGTCATCGAGAGGACACTACAAGGGCGGAGTTCGCGATGCTCGTGTTCAGTTTAGTGTCGGCGAGAGAGGGTATTTGGACGGTGCAAAGGTTATACTTGATCACAATCATTATCTTGCTAGTCCAAATAAGTCGCTGGTGAGATCCCAACGACGTGTTATAGGAGGAGAGGGAAGTTAATTGGCGGATCTGAAGCCGGGATGAAGCCGGCCAGTGTATGAGTTCATGAAGGAGTTTTATGGAGGAGGCGATAAAGTGCCATTCTCAAGGATGGATTGCAATAATGAGATTGGTCGTGGCGAAGAAGTACTTAGAATCCAATGATGCTTAAACCTTTGTTGGAGTACTTGAAGAATAAGCGAGAAAGAAGATCCTACATTTTTTATGCCATTCAAATAGATGAGGAAGATGGTGGGATATCTAATTTCTTTTGGCGGATAATTCGGTCTATCATGGATTACGCATGCTTTGGTGATGCCGTGTCATTTGACACCACGTTTGAGACTAATAAGTTTGAAATGCCTTTTGCACCGATCCTTGGAACCAACCATCACAAATGCAGACAATAATTGTTAGGGCTGCCTTGTTATTTAATGAAACTATTGAATCATTTGTTTGGCTCTTTGAAACCTTTCTAATGAAATGTCGGGCAAGCATCCAAGCACAATTTTCCTTGATCAAGAGGCGGCCATGGCAGAGCAATTGCTTATGTATTCCCAAATACAAGCCATCGTCTTTGTTTGTGGCACATTTTTCTAAATCTTGCTAAGCATCTCGGGCATGTCATTCATGAGTCGGGATAACAAGTTTCTAGTTGATTTTAAGAGATGTGTGTCACGAGCACGATCGGAGTATTGGTTCAACAAGTGGCATGAATTGTTGAGTGAATACAACCTTGAGGAGAACGCATGGATTGCAAACCTATATGATTTGAGGAAAAGTGG
Organism: Guadua angustifolia; assembly: GCA_036346375.1. NCBI lineage: Eukaryota > Viridiplantae > Streptophyta > Magnoliopsida > Poales > Poaceae > Guadua > Guadua angustifolia. The sequence continues at coordinate 27,674,376 of CM070502.1, forward strand.
GCTATTGTCTACTGTGACTCTTTTACGGTGATATGACCTCGACTCAAAGGAGTGAAGGTATGAATAATGTCTTCAAGAAAAGATTTAAGTAGGAAACTTCGGTCTTCGAACTCCTTGTAGAATGTGAGAAGGTTTCACTAGTCTCCGTGAAAATGAGTTGGATGAAGATTTTAAGTCACGCCTAGAAGAACTGGTTCCTTCACGTGCCCCAAATTTACCAATGTTGAAGACTGCAGACTAAATCATATCTGAGGAAAATGTATTGAGTTTGAGGAAGAATTTAAGAGACAATTTACCTTGTCTTGTGAATTGTTACAAAGCCGAGGGTCAATCTCGACATTCATGGTTCTGAGATATGCAATCGACCATGGAGCAACAAATTGTATTCAACACTGCGAGATAGCACCATTACATGTTCTTGCGAAAGTACGAATCCATAGGTGCGTATACCAAGTATAATTTGCAATATATTTTCAAATGCAATTGCTAAAAAATGACATCCATATAGGTTTATTGTGCAAGCATGCCCTCGAGTCTTCAATATTGAATGGAGTTTTCATTTTGCCATCTCAATATATCACGCATGAGATGGACAAAATATGCAAAAAAGGATTTTATATTGAGAAACAAGGAAGTGAGAAGGAAAATTTGAAAACACATCTTGCACGTATCTCTCGAAGGCAACATCCGTTGCGTTGAAGTGTTCATTGTCAAAAGAACTTCTTGATGATTTAGAGAAAGCCATAGATAAGTTGGACTTGGAAGCAGACAATGCTCTAAGCAAGATGCAAGAAAAATCCAATGAGGTTCCTCTAGTTTTGAATGACTCTCTTGCTGAGATACATTAAAAGGTACAATATCGTTTAGAGTTCCTCGGGTGGTAAAAGGCGCAATGAATAAACGTGCAAAGAACGTAGTTGAAAAGAAGAAAGGGAAGAAAAAGAAAAGTGCTCAAAAGAAAGGTAGTTATCCTACCCATTGTAGCTTGTTTTGTTTCCATTCTGGCTACCTCTATCGTTAACTTTTTGTTTTCTTGTATTTTATATGTCTGACTATAGGAGAAGATCCAAATAATGCAGCAAAAAATAGAGATGAAAGTGATGACCCAAAGCAATTGATTGTAAGACATGACTTGGACTCTATGACACAAGGACTTCATGCTGGTACCATTGCCACTAATAGTACAATGCCATACATTGCACATGATGTGTCTGGGCAATCTTCGACCATGGCTGCTCCTTTCATCAAAGGCGGATTTACAAGTCTTTTATTTGGAGTTCAGCAAGATGCCACATTGTCCTCGTCTGCTAGACAATTACATTTCGATGAATAGCATTCGGTGCATTGTATAAGGAGTTGCAATATTTTTCAGTCTGTATTCTTTGGAGGAATAAGCTCTAGCTCTACTGTTAGTTAGTGTCCCTATGCAGCTTCATTGTTAAGCTTCAATTACTATAGAACAATATGAAACCATTTGCATGTGAGAATAAAAGTGTTGTGAGAATAAAAGGTATATTCAGAATGCATGTGCATGTAAAGACATGATTGTACTGGGCTAGCTTCAATCAAATACGACATGCTTCAAAAAGGAAAAAAATGCTGTTGTCAGAATAAAAGGTATATTCAGACTAGTGAAGTGTCAGGTCATCTTCAATCAAATACAATATGAAGTGTCAGGTATATTCATGATTGTACTGGGCTAGCTTCAATCAAATACAATATGAAACCATTTGCATGTCCTACTGAAGTGTCAGGTCATCTTATTTTGAAGTTCAAACCAATGTTTTAGGGTTTCCAGAGAACAAAGATACTAAAAACAAACTGATTACAATCTAAATAATATCACACAAGTCCTGGCGCTCAATCTGTGTCATTTGGCCAATTTTTCCAACATCCTGCTGATAATGTGCTTCATTCTAGTGTTGTGAGAATAAAAGGTATATTCGAGAATGCATGTGCATCTAAAGACATGATTGTAATGGGCTAGCTTCAATCAAATACAATTTGACATGCTTCAAAAGGTAAAAATGCAATGAATCGCTTCATTTTAACATATAGTGTATAGTCTTGAATAAATTATACTCAAAACATAAGAAGCAATATACTACACCGTTACCACGCTTTCAAGCGAGGAAGGCATGCCCAAGAAATCTTGGGACAAATCCACCAGTTAGCACAATAGGGCACAGTACCAAAAAGCCAACGGCTTGTCTGATATGCTTGAGTTCATCCCATGACGTTCCTGCTGCATACTGTAACCAAGAAACTTCAGAAAATTGAATCATACATTGCACAAAGTAGGCATTCACACAACAAGCAGATCACCTCAGCCGTTGCCTTTGCACAACACAATTCCAACTCAGCTAGACCAGCTTTGACATACTCTGTACATTAATGTATGAGAATATCACGGGTAAAAATTTTTCGAGCAAAAAGCTGGGGTACACGGGTATAAACAAAATGATAGTTAAGCATAATTTCAGCACCAAAACTGCATGTTGACAAAAGATATGGAGAGAAGCCCTAGACAAATGAATTTACAATATGAGAGTCCAATGCCACATTCTCCAATTTTTCCCCTCAATTTTTCAAGCATGAAAAGGACAAGAATATACTTGAGCCATTCTACCAAATAATGACGTTGGTGAGGAGGTTTCTTTCCTGAAACACTCCAAGATTTGAGACTTCTCTCAATGCGAACAAAGAAGCTAGAAGTATTTCAGAGACAGTAAGCAAGGTTGTCATTGTCATCTTCATTCTGCATCAAAGACTTGACAAGGTAAGCTGACTGTTCTTGAGTTTCTCTAAATCATTCCCACCTCAAGAACAATCTTTCAATTGCCATATCTTCAGCATACATTCTTTGCTACCAATCACATTCAACTGCTGTTATTAACTCCAGAGAAAACAGAAATAAATTACAAGCACAAGTGTTCATTTCAATCGCATGTAATTCAATCTCATTCAATGTGAAGAGTCATCGTACATGAAAATTGTACATACAAGTTTAATCACATTCATATGAAGTTCAAGAAAATTACAAGCCATTGCTCCATACAAAACAGCAAACAAAATCTTCTTCAGCAAAGGATTCGACGCAGCTTCACCACTGCAATTCATTAATTCAGTAATTAAGCTACTCCACCCCACTGCAATTCAGTAATTCACCATCAACATTGAGACTGAAAGTTACAATTTTGTTTTTCCTTCGACGACACAAACACCAACTCAAACACCAATTGTGATGAAGACATCTTAACTAAATTGGCGGCTAGCAGCAGATCATCTCCTCGGCGGCGACGCTTGGCGCGAGTCGTGGCGGTCTGGCGCAGACTTGTCGCGGGGATGAGGCACCGGAGCGAGGCAGCGCAGCTTGTCGCGGGATGAGGCACCGGAGCGAGGCAGCGCAGCTTGTCGCGGGGATGAGCCACCGGAGCTTCACGGGAGGACACTCATGCGCGCGAGAGACGCGAGACGGGATAGGTTCGATTGGTGGGGCCGCTCGTGATGGAACCCTAGCGATGGGGAGATCGCTCAGGAGGAAAGGCTCGCGACTTTGGCTCGGCGTGGCTCACGAGGCGATAAGCGACGAAGGCGATCGCGGCTTGGCGCGTCACACGGCGTTAATCCGAGAGGGTGCGACGCGTGCTTTGCGAATCGAATGCCACGAAATTTTTTTCTCGAAAACCCAAAGACAACACGGGCATGCGAAAGTGGTTGAGATCGAGTGCACCGCAGGGACCAAGTCTTGGCGCTATAAAGGAGTGCATGCGAGTTGAGATGCCTTTAGACCGTCTTTGGGCGAGCTCAACTCATCACGCATGTCTCCTCCATCTCCAAAGAAGGCCGCATGATTTGCACCACATGCCGATGCTACTACAGGGGTTTGATTCCATGTTCTCCGAAGTTCTCATTTGGAGGCCATTTGATCCAATTCATCGCGGCGATACTGTGGGGATCGGCTCAGCTAGCTGATGCATGACCAGATGGTGGAGTTCTTGTGACGAAATATATATGCGGTCTCGAGAGAAAAAAACGTCTCTTGGGGCCGCCGACCGGGCGTTAATTACTGACGAAGCCACGTGTTTGATTCCACCAACTGTTAGAACCGATAAATACTCACGCGATCGCGATGGACACAACTATCACTTTTATGCGGAACTCAAGAAGATGAACACGGGAAGAACACTCGCTTGTGAAACCGAACTCTACTTAGCCTCTTTTCTTCTGTTCACTCTTATTTCATTAGCAACTAATCATGAAGTTTAAATAGACATACATGCTAGTGTGTGGTATCCTGATCTAGCCACTACATGCACCACTAGCCACATAAATCGTATCTTGACGCCACACTACGTCCAGTAGGCCATGCGCCACGCCCTCCCGCGGATTCACTTTGACGACTCGGTCACGCACATCTTGCGGCCACAGCGCCCTGCGAGCTCACTCGAGACTCCGGTCGCTACATGGACTAGCTAGCTCCTCCAAGCAACGTCTTTGCATGCACACATCACCTCACTAATGCATGCACTAATCAATTAACTACATGCGAGGCTCTCACGCTTGCATGGACTCAATGCAAACTCAAGACATCTACTAGATACTTGCATGACACAACTAATGCACGAACCAGCTATCTAATGGCTTTGTTACAAGATTAATTCCAACACCAACAAGTAATATATGGAGAGAAATTTTACCGTGCATTGTGCTAGTAGCATACTCTATTCGGTTGACAAAAACTAGTCATTTTAGGGTATGTGTGATCAAAATTTTGAAGTTTTAGCTATCGATATCTTTTTAAATATTTAAATTGAATGTATGAAAATCATATGTGTAGATTCATCTCGAAACGTACTTTTATAATATTATAATTTTATTAGATTTTTAAAATAAATTACAGTAGGAATTAGTGGTCAAAGTTAAATTTTAGAGATCGTGTCGATGTCTAAAACGACAACTATTTGTGACCGGATGAAGTACGATAGATAGTAGAAATTAAATCTAGACATTGATTTGTTAGCCTTTAATCGATGTATATAGATGCTCTTTGTCACGGGTCCTTGTGAACAAGACACATATAAGTAGCTCTTACACGAAGATTGTTGTTACCACGTTTATTGAACAAAACATAAACCCTAAGCAACATGGCAAATGCTCTCGTAGCTAGCATAGCTTAACTAATCTTGTCGGGAGATTTGAGGATAACCCCCCAAGTTGAGCAGCCCTTCGTAAATATGCCCCATATGTGTCTATGACATATGGGCCCAGGGCCCATATGTCATAGACACAGAGAGGGGCATATTTACAAAGTCACCTCAACTTTAGGGCATACTTACAATTACTTCAATCTAGGGGGGTCCGTAGATAACATAACACTAGACATGCATGATGTCTGCTAGATTCGCCTACATTAGCTAGCGGTGATTGCTCGATTCAAGACAGCATCCGACAAGATGTAGATGGATATCACTATCTTAAGTTGCACCGGCCCGAAATCTTGCTTCGACCAATGTATGGGAAGATTAAAGGGGTCGGAATGAAACATCATTCTACCTAAGATCAAACGTGACCAATGTATGTTATGTTAAAAAAAAAAGCGGAAATGACATTCATAATATGCAACTTGAAAATGATAGGTTTTTCTCAATGGGGCTGCCTATTTGTAAGGTGACTAGAATTTTCTTAAGCATAGATCACATTTTTCATCCATTTATTGGATCAACATCCAATCATATGGCACATCAATTTCTATACAAATCCAATGGTCACAAAAATTGACTTAATTACAAATAAGTTTCACAATTATCCATGCTAGTTGAATATATATGCTTTACAGTTAATTCCTAGAGCTTGATTTTAGACTTCCTTTGAAGGTACAAACGCGAACTTTGGTGATTAATTGTGAGATTCAGGTAACCATGGTGTAATTAAACTGCATGCAAAAGTTTCTCTCATCTCATACGTTGTCAACCTAGAATCACCTTTAAATTTTACATGGTACACATGATACCATGACCACTGAGAGACTATATGGTGGTCTACCCATATTTGTGCTGAGTATTTAATTGTGTTTGAGCATGTGATGCTCAAATTTAAGGTTGAAATGGATTTACTTTCGTGTTGAGCAATTTGATTTGGATGGTCATGACATATAAGTGGTTGTGACCTCTGAGTGGCCATGCCCTAGAGTGGTCACGCCCTAGAGTGTTCGTGACACCTTTGAGTAGTTGTGGCATATCAAGTGGTCGTGGCATCCTAGAGTGGTCGTGGCATCCTAGAGTGGTTGTGACCTTTGAGTGGTCGTGGCACTAATGACTGGTCATAGCGCCCTAGAGCGGTCGTGACTTTCGAGTGGTCGTGGTACCAGTGAGTGGTCTGGTGCACTCTAGGGTGATCATGACCTTTGAGTGGCATGGCACCCTTGAGTGGTCTTGGCCTTGAGTAGTCTGGCCTTAAGCAGTCATGACATTGAGTGGTCATAACCAAGAGCGGTCGTGGCCTTGAATAGTCACAGTCAAGAGAGGTTGAAGAGTGGTCGTAGACTAAGATGGTCACAATCTAAGAGATCCAAGTTGGGATTCTTAGATGATTAACTAGTCAGTGATCTTTGTTAGATTACTATTGCATGTTATAGTGAGCAATGTTATGTGATATTTTGCTTGTATAAGATGGTTGCAGAACTTTGGAGTTAGGTCATGGTGAGATAGAGGGACCAAGACAAGGCTAGAAGAGTTTAGGTCTAAACGGTCAAGGTGGAGCCAGAAGATGACTATGGTCAGGGAGTTGTTGCAATCTTGGATGACAAGTGGATGGATGAGATACTAATTTAAACCCTACTCAAACGAAGAAGGATCATTGGATCAAGGGTTCACTGGTGGAGTAGAGGTTAAGTTAGTGTTAATGATTAAAATCTGTTATGTTGTTAGGTTGCTGGTTAGCCTATGCATGAGTGAGGGAGTGAATCTCAACACTTGATGAGATTTCTTGAGGGCTAAGAAGATCATTTAAAGGTGGGAATTACTCCTATTGTGCTATAAATAAAGGATGGAGGGATGCCTCCAATAACTCTGTCTGAATCAAGTCTGAGAGAAGTCTTAGAGAAAGGTTTTTTGGTTTCTTTATATTCCTTTGAGATTTGCACACCTTGAAGTGTGGCTTTGTAACCATCCCTTTCTAAGCAATGCAATATTCAAATTCATCTATGTTCTGAAATTTATTTTAGTTCTTGCATTTTTACTTAGTTTTTTCTTGTAACTTGACCTTTACTTCACTTCTTTCTACCTGCTATGTTTCAACTAGATCTAGAATGCACAAATGGTTGAGGAATTCATCTAGAATATGCTCTAACCCAGTAAGATCGACTAGAACTTACTCTTACTCTCCTTCATTTTTAAGTTTTTAATCTCTCTTTGATTTCTTTCTGTTTTGATCTTGTGCTACTAAGTATGAATGATTGATGAATGAATTTTCTGTAGATTATATCCCAATCATCTAGGTAAGATTTAACAAAATCTCCAAAGTTCTTCTAAAAAAACCGGTTTTTGGCTTGAAAATGAAGGATTCGTGATAGATCTTTTCTTGCACGTTTGAGGACTGTTTATTTGATATTCTTGCTTGTGTGATATGGGGGAGATCATCTTGATCATCAAATCCTGACGAACAAGCTTAGAGTGAAGTTTGTGAGTTTATTTCGGCCTTGGTGCAACCTTCATTCAAATTTAAAAAATGGTCGAAACTTTGATATTAATCCTTGCGATTAAAGGTTGGAATAGGTTTCTGACATCCATAGAAAGGTGTATGCAAGGTTTTACAGAATTTGAATCAGCTGATCAAAAGTTGCCTCCATTCTATATTTTGAAATTGTGCTGATTTTACCTGTTTATCCTGATTTTACTATTTATCCAGGAGTACTGGACTTTTGCTCAGTGCTAGCCTGGTTAAGTTTTTTGGTTAGCTCTTTTAGCCAGAAAAGTGGCTTGGATTTTTAAAGAAAAATTTTATTTAGCTTTTATTCACCCCTCTAGCCGTCATTTTCGTCCTACACTCCCTATTTTATCATTTGTTTGTGAAACATCTAGCTCTGAAAGTTTAATTTTGACATGCATGTGGCTAATCCATGTTCTACTTGTTCATTTCATTCCTACTTTGGATCTCCCCAATTAAATTTGGCAGCATATTCGGTGAAAACCATCCTTACCATGAAAACTCTGTGAAAACTACACTTAAAAGTTTTGAAAAATTCTCAAAAATTACCATATGTAGGGAGGTAAGCTTCTAAAATCCACAAGATTGCTCACTACTTAATCGCATTTGAAAGATATGAAAAAGACAAACAGCAAAATGAATAGTGCTAAACAGTGAAAATTTACTATTTATGCTGAATTTGTCTTTTTTATATCTTTCAAATGCGATTGAGTTTTATCTTCAAATTTTGCAGAATTATAGAAGCTCACCTCTCCTACATATGGTAATTTTTTGAGATTTTTTTCAAAACTTTTAAGTGTGGCTTTTACGGAGTTTTCACGGTAAAAATAGTTTTCACCGAATACGCTGCCATTAAATTTAGCCAATTTTCTATTCATCGGGCATCAACTCCTAACCCTAGGACACTCTTAATTTAATCGGGCACTCCGCTGGGCTCTTTTGTTGGGTACACTGCCTCAGCCTCACGAAGGTTTAATTTACACCACACTTCAGCACTATCAAAGCCGCAATCATTTTAAGCTAAACGCCTAAGGATATATGTAGATTCTGTAGCTAGTTGCTCGAGGAATTAGTCGCCAAGAAATCCCAGAGTTCATAACTTTTCTAATGCATGAAACACACACTAGCTATGAATTAGTAGTTGTCTTTGTAACGTAGGTTTCTTTCTTTTTTTTAATGTCGTGTTGCCGACAGTTGACAGTGGATTCGTTGTGCAATCTGCAATCTTGTGCGACAGGATGTGGAGATCACAGTTGCACGACGATCTTTTTAGGTGCCTGTGCGTTTGGCGCAACATACTGCTTTTTAGAGCATCTTTTCTTATGTTTTGGAGGCAATAATTCTCTCTCCCCTCTCGATTTTGCTGCATATTAGGCATTTTCTACGGGGTGCACACTCAACATATACAGCTCTATAGTTTTATATAATAATTTCGTAACATCATAAATCTAATATATATTTAAAATTTGCTAAAAATACAATACAAATAGTTTAAATGTTTTAAAAATCTAAAACCACCAAAATCGAAATAAATTCAATCAACAAATTTGATCTATTAAGAACCAAGCGATAGTTCATTTGGTAAGGGAGCCAGAGTGCTCTCGGCCGGTCGGGGGTTCAATCCCTAGGTTGAAACTCAGAGCCTCACCTTAGTAAATATTTGGCCTTTTGGCTCTTTCTTTCACACGCATGTGTGTTCAACACTAGTATGAGCAAAGTCTTGGAAGCTTTAACTTGATATCACAAGAGTTATGATAGTGTGTGTATCATGAGTTGTGCAATGTCAAATTGCTAGTCTCAAAAAATATCAAAGTTTAGGATGAATTGAAGAGGTGATCTTATACTGATATTTTGGAACTTTTATGGTTGTAGATGCTCGGACTCAACCAACTCAAAGGAACAAAGCTAGAACACAAATTGAAGAAACAAACCCCAAATTCGGCCAGAACTATGCAATAAGGTTGTTGCTGCAATTAAGGCTTGAGAATCCCAAGCTTACTCACAATGTAACAAAATGATGGCACTGTTCTAAGCTTTAAAACAAGTATTCAAACACACAATTTGGAGCTCATATGTAGAAGTTATGAACAAAACAAAGAACTGGACAGATTGGAATAAAAGCTACTGCGAAGGAAAAGCGATCAGACAATTAAAACAAAGACTCTAATGGATCAAAACCTAACAAAACTCACTAAATTACCAGATTGAATCTAAAGGTTGAATTTTTGTGGAGGATTTTCAATTTTGGACAAAAACAAAAACTAATCTAAGTCTTGAATCTCTCACCGAGCAACTTGGTGCTCGATACCACTGATGTGACTTTGGGTCCCGATCTTTCGATGAGAGCAATAACCGATTTGGAGGAATTGACTTTGACGATCCGACTACAGCGTCACGACGACGATGCGCCTTAGCAATCGCTAAACCAACTCGAGAGGGTTATTGATCTTGCCGTTAGCACGATCAACCTGAACACGAGGTTCGATTCCTGCATGCAACGAAGAACAAGCAAGAACAATGGTAAAGCACCTCTGAGATTAAGTCCGAATGAACAGATTGATAAGGTGGGGTTCAAACAAGGATTGTTTGCACGTGGAAGACTCAAAATAGTAGCAATGGCTAAACTATCAAATAAACAAAACCCAAGTCCTAGATGAGGGTTTGGGTGGTTATTTATACTAGAGTAGCAGGACTTCAATAGTAAAGGAAATCTAATACAACTCAAATCCAAAACACCAAGTCTTCTTTGACTCGAGTCTGACTCGGGCACCAGCCATGTGATTTAGGCAGTTTCGGACGCGTCTGAAGGAATCTGAGGTGAGGCCGGAGAAAGTAGACTAGAGATCTTTCAAACGTGTACCATTCTGAATCAAAAGTTATGGCACTTTAAAGTCAGTGTGTTTCTGAGTTGAATTGTACTAGTGGCTGACTGAAAAAAGTGTTCTGGATTGTTTTGCGTTTTGCCGCTGACTCGAAGGGAATTTTGAGGTGATCTCAGATCCGTTTGAAAGAGGACGACCAGGGCTTTCGTTCTTGTACTCATAGAGCTCTAGCCTTCTGGAACAAAAGTTATGGTCATTTGAAGTTGACCATCTCTGGGAGTCCGAAGCTGATTCAATTTGCTCTTCCCTCGGAAATTGCAAGTCTTCCCCAAGGTTCCTAAGAATAATAAAATCATGACAAGTATTAAATAGCATTCCATTCATATTATCACTAATGGGAAGGCAATTCATAACTAAACTGTCGTCTTGTGACTCGAGTAATATAATAGCAGCGGGTTCAAATTGATGTGTAAATGTGGTTGTATCCAAGTGATGCTCATCATCCTCCCTTCTGCATTTGAGTCGTCCTCGAGCTCTTCCTCTTCTTGGCCCATGGGTGGCGTGATAGAGTTGGTCCAACTTAATGTGGACAAATCCATAGTAGTGATGTCTTCATCAGTATAAGTAACCAAACACACCCATATCTTCGCAAATGGCAAGTGGACAACATACTACATACACTATTAGTCTCCTAGACTGTCGGTACCGTTTAAGTTTAGAGTTTCCAATATGCTTCACTAGTCACCAGTACAGTCATCATCTAAAACTAGATGAAAGCGAGAACAAAGACGGAACTCCCAATAATATGGTTGGACTTTGATTTGTGCTGCAAATTACCGACAAATTTCAGCATGCTGACCAAATGGCAGTACGTCCAAAAACGCAATGCGAGTAATGGGGTGGGGGTATCTTCAAGAAAGATGAGAACATTCTTGCATGCTTATTCTATCCAAAACATGCACAAGATTATTTTAGCCAAGTTTTTGGCTTGTTTGGAACAGAGTTATTGTTATTATTTTATTGGAAATAGCAGTGGTGGCGGTGTAGCTATCCGAAACAGAGCAGAAGCATTAGACAAAGAAAGTTGGGAACAGAGTACATCTCGTTCGGAATGTAAGAATTTTATACAAAATAGTTTAATTTTCGTGAGATTCGGAAAACATTATCATGTTCAACAGGAGCCTAAGTTTGCAAGATCTTTACAAAAAGGTTTACAGAAAATCCCCGTTTTCCATGGTAGAGCCCATATCATTTCATGTGTGCTGGCTAGAGATGAAAACGGAAACGAAATTTCCTAATGTTCCTGAGAAAAACATAAACAAAAGCATTTTTTGGAAACGGAAATGGAAAATGTCGATGTGAAAACAGAAACGGAAATTTTAGTCAGAAACAGAAACGAAAGAGCTATTTCCGACGAAAACATAAATGAAAATGAAAATTCGTATAAATAAAATAGGAAATTCCGTCGAAAACTTAGCCCACTTGATCCAAAAAGAGAATGGGGAATTTACATTTATTTTCGAATTAAAATAATTTCAGAAATACAAATGGCTTTATAGAAAATATCAAATAGAGTTTAAAATTTTCAGAAAAATTCCCAAAAATACTTTCAAATATTTTGAACCTAGGAAAATTATTTCTAGCATAATTTTGTTTTCATTTTCAAGAATAAATTTTATAAATCTAAAAATAGCAAAACGGCATGTATAAACTCCAGAAATTCCAGAATAAATCTCATAAAATCATAAATAAACATTAAATAATAATATGCAAATTTTAGAGCATTAGACCTTTATAGTTGGAGGAGTAAGAGGATATCAATAATAATGATATGGAGGAAGACATGATGGTCCGACTTGATAAACAAATAGCGAGCCTTCAGCTAACAAACTTGAAAAAAAAACTTTCTAATGATACCGGTAAACATAACATTATCCTTATATCCACCTTGGAGATAGAATAAGTTACATTGTTTTTATGATTATGTATTGTGTTCTTGTGGAATTTTCCACTTTCATTTACATATCCACTCCGCTCCGCTCCATTCCACATCCGTTTCCGTCATATCCATTTCTATATCTATTTTCGAGATTTTCGATTTTATTTTTGTTTACGGTAAAAAATATAAAAACAAAAACAGAACAACTAACTACCGGCCGTTTTCGTTTCATTTTCATCCCAGTGCTGTCTGACTATCACCACAATTGCTAGTCCAGTTCTTGCGATGCCCACTATACAAGCATTTATGATTTATGACCAATCCACTGCTCCGACCACTCGATCTGAATCCTCCCTTATATACAACTAGGTAGATAAGCGCTTCTGTCACGGTTGAATTCAATAGTATATGCTCGGAAAAATAATAATTTTTACTTTCATAAAACCACTCCTTTGCTCAAAAATAGTCTAGAGAAAAAAGGGAAAAAATTATCAGAGATGACAACTTTCTTTTATCGAGCCTAATACTCTATCGTTCATTGAGTAATAATACATATTCATAAAACCACCCATCGGTGAAAAATAGGCTAGAGGAAAAAGGGTGAAAAATCTTGATGAACTGTGTTTTTTGGTGACAAAAACTTTTTTCGGTTTTTTTGTGGTGAAAACATTTTTTCGGAGTTTTTTGTTGCGTTTGTAAAAAAATGGGTCGTTAGGGCGTCTTAAGCGAATCTATGGGTCGCTATAAATCTTTGAACGGGTCTACATTTTTTTAAAAACTCGCGGTTATGACCCGTTGGCAAATCCATAAGTTGCTATAAACCTTCAATGAATCTGTGTTTTTTTGTGACGAAAATATTTTTTCGAGTTTTTTGGGTGGCGAAAATATTTTTTCCGGTTTTTTTGGTTGCGTTTGTTAAAAAAAACGGGTCGTTAGGACCCGCCGGCGAATACACGGGCTTCGGACGAATCCATATTTTTAAAAAAAACCGCGGTTATGATCCGCTGGCAAATCCATAAGTTGCTATAAACCTTCGATGAACCTGTGTTTTTTTGGCGACGAAAACATTGTTTCCTTTTTTTTTGGATGGCGTAAATATTTTTTCCGGTTTTTTAAAAAACAGGTCGGTAGGACCCGCCGGCGAACCCACGGGTCGCTATAAATCTTCGGACGAATCCACATTTTTTTAAAAAAACCCATGTTATGACGTTAGCAAATCCATAAGTTGCTATAAACCTTCGATAAATCTGTGTTTTTTGGCGTAAAACATTTTTGCCGTTTTTTGTGATGAAAACTTTTTTCCGGATTTTTTGTGACGAAAATATTTTTCCGGGAAAAAGCGGAGAAAGGACACGAGCGTAAGAACCGAGGATCTGTTTGTTATTTTTTGGACCTGTTCGCTATCCTGAAAAATTAGAAAAGGGCTTGGTCGCGATTTGAAATTAATGTAAGGTTTTTCCAGTAAAATACTGCGCCGAGGACCCAAAGGCGAAGAAAGAAAATATTTTTTTGTCTCACAAAAAATTGCAAAGGACCTATTTGTAATTCGAAAGGACCTATACATAATTTCGAAGAAACGGAGGTCTTTTTTGCAAAGCAGGCTTGGGGAGCACGTGGCCATGCTGGCCTCTCGCCATTCTCTTCATGTATAAAGGGTGTAACCATTCGTATAGTGCCATGCAATTATTCTCTCTCCCGGTCCTACTATCCCATCCACAAAGCTAGAGAGAAATTCCGCCTTTGTCGTTGAAGGAGAATTATCATCTCCTTGAACTTTCGAAAATTTAACGGTTAATCTTTTTAAATATTTAAAATAGATACATAAAAATTATATATAGAGAGAGATTTATCTCAAAAGTACTTCTATAATATTATAATTTTATAAATATATTATAACAAAAATAGTAGTTAAATCTATGTTTTAGATGTTGTATCGATATCTAAAACGACAACGATCTACAGGGAGCAGGTTTTGCCTTAATCTTAGAAACCTTCGTGCACATCTCATTTTGCTCCTCTCTTTCACGCATGAGTACAAGAATCCTTTGAGTTTCCGATGCATGCCTATATTCTATATTTAGATATTCGACAATATTCCATATTTAGATATTCGGCAGTAGCCCCTGAACTCTGATCTACTTGGAGAGGGTCCGTTTAAGCGCTTGGTCGATTACTACTAAGTTCGGGCTTAGTCGAGTAATGACTCGTCTGCTTGCGGTCGAACGAATCGAGTAGGTTGGGAATCGCTTAGTATCGACTAGGAATGCTCTAGGTCGAGCGCCCTGCGACAAGCCCAACTCAAGTTCTTAGGGTAACCACATGTTACTCGATGTCGACTCATCGACTCGACTATAAGTATAGTTAGAAAAAGTCAGAAAAATCTAAATGTTGGGCAGCAAAACATTTATTGCTGTTGCCTGTAATGCTAAGATGGGTGCAGCGCAATCATTCTACTTTTTTTTGCCGATCGAGGTGCCGTGCTGTGGGGAATAGAACCGTTCACCTGTAAGGAAGATTCCGGCTTATAAATCCCTACGTCCGGACTGTAGCCACTACCTTCCCCTTTATGCCTCCATTCTTATCCTCGACACTTTCGTCACATTCCTTAAGCCCTAGCGCCGTCTCCTTCAAAGAGTTTGCCCCGCGTCTCTCTAAATGGTGTCCTGTCCTTCAGCCAGCGCCAGAGCCGCTCTGCCACCAGAGAAGAAAACTGAGATAATCGAGGCGGTCTTCGAGGATGAGGCCTTCAAAAAGGTTGGCAGAAGTCGATGATGACGGAAAAACATCTCGTCGAGCTAGAGGGAGATGGCTTCGTTCCCCCTCAAGAGTTCTTCCGTTAAAGGCCAGCACTCGGTGAGTCATATCCCACTCCTAAGAATGAGGATGAAACCGCTCGAGGCTTTCTTGGTTGTGGACTTAGCTTTCCCCTTTCGTAATTTTTGCTCGACGTTTTGAACTTCTATCAAATTCAACTTTTTCACCTGAGTCCCAACTCGATCACAATGCTTAGTGTGTTCGTCCATCTCTGTGAGGCCTTTCTGGGTATCAAGCCCAAGCGTCTCTAGAGTATTGGTCTGTTCTGAAACCCCAACTTCAGGTATGTGATTTACACAACACCAAACATTTTTCCACGCTCTGCCTTACCCTCTGCTTTGCCTTTTGACACCCCTTACCCTCTCGCTTCTTTAGCATGCAATGGATACGCTGTGCAAGGTTGAGACCTTCTGCGAGCAAGCCCATCAACAAAACGAGTGGTTCGCAGCTTCCAGCCAGTAGGTGCTCAAGATGAAAGACGTCGAGCTGGCAGCTCTTAGGGTTGAGCTGAAAGCTGCCAAAGCTGAGGCTGGGAAGCAGAGGAGTGAGACGAAAAGGCTGAGTGCGGAGGCGAAGAGGCTAAAAACGGAGGCAGAAAAATCAAGAGCCAAAAAGACTACTGCTGATGCTGCTCGACTCAAGGCCAAAGCCAGTCATGATAAGACAGAAACAAGCAGGAAGGTGGTTGAGGTCGAAAAGGTGGTAGTAGATGCAGCACTGACCACTCTGCAATTGGAGACCCTCGAGCACATGACTTCGTTTGCTCGACTTGTGACCTCCTACGTACTCGGGTTGGTGAAGAGCCACCATCCTGGCCTAGACCTCTCGATTGTGGATGAAGGATTCGCATGTGAGGAAAGCGAAACCATCAATCACATCAAGTCCTTCGGAGACCTTGCGGAGAGGTTCGTGGCCCAGCTGGAGCTATCTCTTGACGATGCCAGCTAGAGTTCTTTTGGCCTGAACGTGCTGCTTGTAATGCTGCCACTGCGTCTTTAATAACAATGCTAACGGATTTGTCTTTCTATTGTGCTTTGCATGCTATTTCCTTGTCGATTAAATAGAGTAACACAAGTAGATGCAAATTCGACTTAGCATTCATAGACTCTCAGTAACTAGTTTTGTCGATGATTGTATCTGCACACAAATCTTAAAAATTTTCATCAAATAACTAAGCCCCTGAGCTTACATTCGGAGGGGCTGGACATAACATAAATATTAAATAAATTGAATTGAGATTACACGGCTTTTGTAAGTCTTTATCGACCATAAAACTTAGGCTCGTAGCAAACATGAGCTTGCCATGCGGCGCATGTAGAAACGACTAGAGGCCTCATCTCCCACCGACCGCTGAGCTTTAGATGTCTGACAATCTGGTGCTTGTATGAGCACAGGATATATTTGCTCATCATCGGGTTTAGGCATGGTCACGCTTTGGTTTTGTTTACTGACATGCTAAGTACGTGATCAACTAAATTTGTGCAAAAAAATCGCATGTAAAAGAGACAAATAAACTGAGATCAAGGAATTGTGCCTACAGTGTGTTTCGCTCGATAACGGTATTGACCAAAAAATCTAGAAAGAGGTATCGGGTTACCTGTAGCCCCGACTCCTTACTCGATGAAACAATCGAGTGAAGAGTAGAGTGTAGTAAGCACAATGTCGTGATGTAGCCCCTGACTCTTTACCAAATAGCTTGATTGAGATGAAAGTGGAGCATTAGTATCATGCACCTGTTGCGACTCCGAACCCCTTATTTGATATACGTATCGACCCGAGGGTGGAGCTAGGTGAAGACAAAAAAATCGAGCGATGTAGTCCCTGACCTCCTGCTCGATGATCGCTTTCGAGTAGAAGGAAGGGCGCATGCGCCGACGTGTATGATGTAGCTCGTGACCCTTTGCTCGATTTGCGGAAAAAGTAGAGCGTAAGCATCAAGAAGCATTAGAAAAGATCAAACGATATATCTCCCGTCCCTCCACTCGATGAATACATCGGGGTGATGGTAGAGCAAGTGCTCTGACCAAATACATGATGTGGCCCCCGGCTCTCTACTTGATGAGTGTATCGAGGAGAAAGTAAGGTGTGAGCATCATAGATAGTAGCCTTCAACCATACACTCAGGCTATGAGCCCCCGAACATGCTGGCGAGGCTCAACCTTCCTTTTTTTACATGTGACCGAATGTTGTTGTAACCTTCGCGCCCTTTTGGCTTCCACACGGCTCATCATGACTTAACATCTCTTTGGTTTAGACATTTTATGTGAAAGTGCAAAGGATGCCTCGTGGATCAAAACCGACACAACTTTGGGCGGTTTGCAATTATGGCATGACCCGTTCCCTGAGCTATAAATAGACCGAACTTTGTTGTTACCTGCCACAACCCATTTTCTCTCTTGTCCCTTGCTCGCAACGCTTTAGTCTTTTAACTTCGTCCACGGCCTCCACTCTGCCATCATCCCCGTCTGTGGAGATCATCAAAGGATCCCCTCCTCTGGATATCATCGTAGAGATTCCTCCCCCTCCGCCTCCAGCTGCAGGCTCTTCAAGGCAGATCGTCATTGTCATCTTTGAAGAAGAGGAGGAAGAGATCGACTAGGAGGCCATTGAGAGGGCAGTCTGGTCGGATGAGGAGGACAAGGTTACTAACAAGCTATGCGTTGTTGCCGAGAAGACCATGCCATCTCTACTCCCTTCGTGAGAGCAGATGCCACCGTCGGCACACGAGGAGAAGAAGGTGAAGCTACCGGTGCCGGTGAAGGAGGTGAAGCCCAAGACAGCTTCACCGCTCTGGCACCTGCTTGCCCTCCAAGCCCTCGTGGTGCCCAAAGGCTTTTGGCGATGAAGAGGTCGCCTTCTCCATCAACAAGCCACCGAGTCTTTGCCGCTTCGACCGGTCCGTACATAGGGCGCAGGCCCATCCCGGGGACCCTTCTTTTCTAGTCCCCATAGATGTAGGGGAGACAGCGCGATGCCTCCGAGGATAAGTAGCTATAGGATACCTGTCTTAAAATATACTAGAATGGCTTTTGTTAGTGAAATTAATAAAGTTTTACTTTGCCTAAATTTTTGTAGCGATGCACTATTTTTTGTTCATGTGTGAAATCTTCTCAGTTGGTCAATGTTCCATGAGTTCTCCAGTATCGCTCCTTCTGATGTAGATAACTACACCGATCTAGGTTGAGTTGCTTCGACCACCATGTAGGGACCTTCCCATTTAGGTGAGAGCTTGTACGATTATCTTGCTTTTGCATCTTTCATAGTACCAAGTCTTCGGTTGTGAGTGCTCTTTCCTGGATTCTCTGACCATGATATCTGCACAAGGTTTGCTGATACTTGGCTGCTCGAACAGACACTCGATCTCTATAATCTTTGAGTAGATTTACATCATCGGTTCACATCTGTTCTTGTTCCTTTTCTGAATAGTTGTCCACTCGAGATGATCTGAATGTTA
Source organism: Guadua angustifolia (assembly GCA_036346375.1). Taxonomy (NCBI): domain Eukaryota; kingdom Viridiplantae; phylum Streptophyta; class Magnoliopsida; order Poales; family Poaceae; genus Guadua; species Guadua angustifolia. Next base: position 27,693,112 of record CM070502.1, read on the forward strand.
ATTTGATCGGAAGCACTGCTTCTACTCCGTAGACTAAGAAAAAAGGTGTTTCACTAGTGACTCGACTAGTTGATGTACGAACGGCCCATAGCGAGGGTAGTTCTTTTGCCCACTAGATTGAGTAAGCCTTGAGCCTATCGAATACGTGGGTCTTTATCCCCTGTAAGATTATGCTGTTGGCGCATTCGACCTGACCATTACTCTAACGATGAGCTACGAAGGCGAAACAAAGTTTGATATCCAATTATTTGTAAAAAACTGTGAAAGCATTTCTCTTAAACTAGCTACCATTATCTATGATTACTCGATTAGGGATGCCAAATCGAGTAACAATGCTCCTCATGAACTTCTTGGCCACTTCTGAGGTGATGTTCTTGATGGGTTAGGTCTCGATCCACTTGGTGAACATGTTGATTAACATGAACAAGAACTTATAACCTCCTTGGGCTCTAGAGAAAAGTCCCAAGATATCCAAGCCTCAGACGGAGAAAGGCCAAGACAGAGGAATAGTTTGCAGGGTCTAGGTTGGTCGGGTGGTTTGCTTGCCATAAAATTGGTAGCTTTCGCACTTTTTCACCAGCTCGCAAGTATCCTGGAGGGCAGTCGACCAGTAAAAACCCTGCCGAAAAACTTTTTCGATTAGAGTGTGATAGGACGCATGGTTACCGCATTTGCCTCTATGGACATCAAGCAATATTTTATTGCCCTTTTCCTAAGTGATGCACTTTATCAAGATTTCATTACTCCCTTTTCAGTAGAGTCTATCATTTACCAATACATATAGTTTGGACTTACGTGCAATTTTCTCGGCTAAGACATCATCATCAGGGATCTCTCGACCTTTGAGATAGGCCTAGAATGGAGTCATCCAAGTCAGCTCATGTTCAAGTAGTGCAGCTTCCATGTCTGCAGGCTCTGCCTCGCTGACTCGACTGGCTACTGGTCGAGTTAGGTAGCATTTGTCTCCCGTAAGAGGAAGACAGATGGTTTAAGGAGTTTCTCAATGAAGATTCCTACTAACGCGGGTGAACGGGACGAAGCGAGCCTAGCAAGTTCGTCAGCGGCAAAGTTATCACTTCGCTGGATATGCCTTACCTCAATCCCTTTGAACTTGTGCTCCAGCTTGCGAACCTCATTCAGGTATGCCGCCATATTGTCATCCGAGCATTGGTACTCTTTTTGCACTTGGTTTATGACTAACTGTGAGTCCTCTTTCACGAGTAATTGCCTAATTCCAAGTGCCATAGCTATTTAGAGCCCGTTGACTAGTCCCTCGTATTTTGCAACGTTATTCGATGCTTGAAAATTGAGTTGGATGACATATTTGAGTTCCTCACCTGTTGGGGATTTGAGCATGATGTCGGACCCCGAGCCCTAGAGCATGAGCGATCCATTGAAGAACATAGTCTAGTGGTTATAGACTGTCTTGCGCTCCTTTTCTTCGACATGTGTCCATTCCATGATGAAGTCTGCTAAAACTCCTAACCTAACGCTGGTCCGTGGCGTGAAATCGACATTGAACTCATTGAGTTCGATCACCCACTATGCAATTCGCCCTGTCACCTCTCGATTGCGTATCACCTCCTTGAGCGGGTACGTCTTCATGACTGTAATCTTGTGTGCTTGGAAATAGTGCCGCAGCTTTCAGAAAGTCATTAGGATGGCATACAACATCTTCTATATTTGTGTGTATCGCAGCTTGGCATTGTGCAAGACCTCACTCACGTGGTACACCGGCTTTTGGACTTTAGTCTTTTTCTCAAGGCAATCCCGTTCGCTCACCAAGACTGTGCTTACTACTTGAGGGGTAGCTTCAATATACAACAAGAGATCCTCTTTTTTGTTAAGTAAAATTAGAATTGACAGAGACGATAAATATCTTTTCAAGTCTTGAAAAGCTTTTTTTGCCTCCTCGGTTCACTCAAAATTGTCTTGCCTCTTGAGTATTTTGAAGAAAGGTAACCCTTGCTCACCCATCCGAGAGATGAATTGACTAAAAGCTATGATGTAGCCTGCCAGCTTTTGCACTTTTCTCAGTGTCCATGGAGGATGCATCTGTTCGATAGCCTTGATTTTGTGCGGGTTGGCCTCAATGCCTCGATTGGACACTAGGGAGCCAAGAAGCCATCTCCCTCTAGCTCTCTATCCTTGACACCGTTCTCGAAGGCCACTATGACCGCTTTGTCTAAGATGTTAGGGATCAAGTTACGCTTGTTACTGAAGCGTTGGATGAAGTCACACAATGACTCTCCTGGTTTCTGCACCACCTGATGCAAGTTGTTGCGCGTTCTGGGGCGTTCATACATACCCTAAAAATTGGCGATGAACTAGGCCCGCAATTTTGCCCACGATGATACCGATTGAGGTGAAAGGTTGAGTAACCAAGATTTTGCTGCACCATCCGTGATGGTGAGCAAATAGTTGGCCATCACCTTCTCGTTTTCTCCAGTAGCCCTCATGACTAGTGTAGATCTACAGCCATTTGACGGGGTTGATTTTGCCCGAGTACTTCTCGACCGGGCCTGGTTTAAACTTGTCGGCCATCTAACTACTCGCAACTCGGGAGTAAACGCTTTACAACCTTCATTGACATCCTCTAGGGTCACCCGACGTGGACATTGTTGTGCTTCTTGTCGAGGGGAGAACATGTGTCATGACGGCGAGTGGCCCCTTGAAGGTGAAGATTCGCCTCACCGAGCCTGACGTGTTGGAGACCGGCCCCTCGAAGATGGGGACTCGTTTTCCCATCTCTCATGATCTTCACGGTCACGTTATTACCCTCAATCACGTAGGATGTCACACAAATCCTGTCAATTGTAAGGGATGTAATCTCGAAGATCCTCGGAGCATCACTAGTAGAGGTTGGAACAGACTGCCCTGGAGGCACGATGGCTAGAGCTAGCCACCACTGATCTCGCTACTCGATGACTATCGTGAGATGGTCCTGGTAGCTGGCTTCTGGCGTCATGTTGGCTGGGGCGTTCGAACCTCGAGTTGGCTGATCGTGCAGTTTGGGCTTATGCTGCATCGAGTAGCGTCTTTATCTGGTTGAACACTAGAGTCATCGGGCTGCCCGGATCCAGTGGTAGAAGAGATTTCAGTAGCATATGAACACATTGGACATTTGCCTTAGGGGTACTGAAATGTCACTACTATGGCTCTAATGAGATGCTGCTCCTGGGATGCGGCTGGGCCCACCGTTGTGGTCGCGCTGCCGAAGAGTCTGTTGTCCCTGAAAATTTGGCCCTCGCGGGTGAGGCATCGCTGGATTATTGAGGTCGAGCTACCTTGACAGGATGGCCACGACCCCGGTTGTGGCCGCGGAGTTAGATCTCGACGATGATCTGTAGTGTTAGGAGCAACAACATTTGCGCGCTGCTGATGTGGCCACTACAGGATCTTGAAGTGTGCACGAGGGGATTTGGTGTCCCTGACCATCTGTGGTTTCTGCCCCTGGATCCCTTTCTTGGGAACTTCGGTGGTAGTACCATTGTTGGCTCTAGCCATGAATACGCATCGATCCGTTTGGCTACTACTCTAACTGTTGAAGCTATCGCTGTCGCTATCACTTTCTGTCTCAATGTACTTGAGGATACTGGGCTCCATAAGGTCAAAGTCTATGAAGCACACCTCTCGGCATGGGTCCTAGGAGCGGGACTCGGTGAAACCGATGTGCTCAAGATCTCCAGTCAGCCTCCATTGGTAAAGCATGGTTCCGAAGGTGATCTTAGATCTGACCACTGGAGCTCGATCGAAGTTGGAAACTCTACTGTGAACATGCATCGAAGACATGTTTGATATGCAAAACCAATTGAGGGCCCTACTGTCGAAGGTTAAAATCTCTACTGTATAAAGCAAGAGTTTCTTCCCACGTCACTTCATCAAAATTACCCACTTTTGCCACTGCTCTTTAATTACCCACCTTTGCCATTGTTAGTGCTCTTTGCAAATAAACTTTTTATCACAAATTGAGTTTCTGTTGCAACGCACGGGCACATGGCTAGTCGACAATAAACTTGTAGTCTTGAGTACTTTCAGATTAGCGGAGTCAGGCACGAAATTGGAGACATACGATATAGACAGGTTCGGGCCTCCAGATGGAGTAATACCCTACTCCTATATGAATGATGTATGAAATCGATGAACAGAGTACAAAGCAGGATGCCTAACTCTAATTACAAGGAAGATTGAACTTGGGGATGGCTAAGCTATGGCTAAAGTTGTTCTGCTCAAAGGGTCTTCTCATTTGTCTAGCTTTGGATGGCTGCAGTCTAAGAATTGCTTCTCCTCCTGGGGACACCTACTCTCGTCCTTATATAGTAAGGGTAGCCTTGTCTCGAGGTCGAGTTGTAGTCGATTTGGGATACCAGATCATAGACGATTAGGAGTCCATCGTCATATAGTCTTTAAAGCATATCCAAACATCCTTAGATACCAGGCGTTCTCGAGCTAGTTTCCTCATAAAGAGAACACAATCGAGTCTTTCCTTGCATGAAGATACCCCCTTCGCGTATATCTTATCCTATAGAACTGGGCCTGTGATATCCGGAGTTTCCAGATGATTGTTTGAGCATAAATGGTATAGTCTTTGAGTTTCCAGTGCATGCCCATATCCCATATTTAGTTATTCGACAAGTGTGCCACAGCTGTTTAGGTGCCCCGATCAACCTGGACATCACAGACCCGGTCATGCTCTACATGGGCCAGATGTATGACCACCCCTGACTTCCAGCGTTGGCTCGCCGGCGGCCACCACACCTGCCTTGTCACAATGCAGCGCTTCAACAATGACACCGAGCTCATCCCCAACCACACCCTGCGCTACCACATCAGCCTCCGACGACTGACCACTGGAGACAACGACTACAGCCTCCAACGGCGATGTCGACAAGCTGATTGTTAGAAAAATAAAAAAATCAACTTAAAAAAACAACTAACTACAAACTCCTTTTAATTTACATTGATTATATTTTACTGTTGTTCTCTTTGTTTACAAGACTCTGCTTATACAGCAGATTTTTCAACCGATTCACACTTGCACTCGAACACCAAACTTGGCAAGGTGCCTACACAACATGCATATGGAAACAGACTAGTCTCGGACTCGGTTACCAAAATTAAAACTAACATTCACCTACTTAATTTTGTAACACAACTCTAACTTATTGAAGTAGTTAGTCTCAACTATAACTTATTCAACATTTACTCAAATACAAGATAGAGAACGCATCTCCTCAACGTCATGTACTCAACTTACTTAAATTAAAATGGCGAACACATCTCCTCAACGTCTTGGTCTTATCTTCGACGCACATGACTTTGGACGGCGAACACATCGATCTCCTCAACATCCTAGAGTCAACTTTGACGGACTCGGCTTAGGATGACGAACACACTTCTTCAATGTCCAGGACTCAACTCTCTTGACACTGCGTCAAAATAGTGTCAGTTCATTGTCTCTTAGAGCATCGGCAAGGAGCATTTTTTTTCACCTCCTTCAGTTTGTGGCACTCTGAAGTAAAATGCCCCAAATCATTACAATTATAGCACCTCACTTTTGTCTTGTCAAATTTTCAATTCTTGTGGCCTCCTTGTCCATCATATTTAGAGCCATCGAAGGAGCCCCCACCACTGCGTCTCGACGATCAAGCCTCCCACTCAGCGCTCGTCAGGACTAGGTGCTCATCTTCACCCCTGTCGAATCCCCTAATTCGTTCCTTGTGAGTCTTCAAGCGACTGATCACCTCTTTAGTCATCATCACCTTGAAGTCACTGACTGCTCAATGGTGGAGACGATTTGCAGGAACCTGCCAGGGACTACACGAAGGAATTTTCTTACCACATAGCATTCCTCCATCTTTTCACCAAGCCCTTTGATTTTATTGACAATTGTTGTTAATTGGATGGTGAAATCATCGATTGACTCTGTCTCCTTCATATGCGGCCCCTCGAACTCGGCTTTAAGGGTCTATACCTTTGCCTGCTTTACACGATCGGCACCAGGATGCATCGTCTTCAACGCCTCTCACGCAACTTTGGTTGTCTCATTTTCGGCTAGTAGGAAGAGCGTTTCCTCCGGGATGCCTCCATAGATGATCGCCAAGGCCATCTGATCCTTCCACACATCGATGTTGCCATCCATGACCGTATTCCATAGTCCTTGAGCCCTCATATACATCTTCATCTTGATTGCCTATGTTGTATAATTGCTTTTGTGAGCATCAGATAATGTGGAGAGACGATGGAACTCTCCTTCGCCATTGCATCCAACATCGTCTCATCACCGGTGACACCACTTTTTGGAGAGCGCAACATTATATTGGGCATATACAGATCAAGAACTCAGGCTCTGATACCAATTGTTGAAAAAATAAAAGAAATTCAATGAAAAAACATCGTCAAGAAGACTTGAACTCACGACCTCCAATTCGCATGACAGCGCACAAATTAACTAAGCTACAAAGCTCCTTTTTATTTACATTGATTCTATTCTCTTGTTGTTCTCTTTGTTTACAAGACTCTGCTTATACAGCAAATTTTCCAACCGATTCACACATGCACTCAGACACCAAACTTGGTAAAGTGCTTGCACAACATGCATATGGAGACAGACTAGTCTCAAACTCAGTTACTAAAATTAAAACTAACACTGATCTCTCTCAAATCTGAGGTGATGCCTGCTTGTCCAAGCCAATGGCAATGCTGGTGATGCCAAGGTCGGCGCGCTTATGAAAGTCATGTAGCTTGCATCAAATAGACGCTCATGCCTATTCCGGCTAGGGTTCCTCCCCTAGCTATCTATTGCATCTGGTGTTCAACCACTTCGATGGGCCGAAGGTGGTAGAGATAGCGCTGGAATGTGTGCTCGGCCTCATGTCATCTGACGCCGCAGAGCTCGATGGCCTCAATGATATTGCGCTGCTCAAGAACAATCCTAATCTCATGTCCTTCGTGCTGCTCTTGGGGCATGGCAACGGCAAGCTCAAGGCGAGGCTTTGCAGCCTCCTTGAGACCATTGCCATGGCCATGTTGACTGTAGAGCATTCCGCCGCCGTCACCACCTCCTCGCTTGTTTGGCATGATCTCATCCGGTTGTTGCAAGACAGCCACAACAACGCCAACGCACTTGCGTCGGATGCCGTGGTGCACGATGTCACCGCCGCATGCGCCACCACCACTGCCATCTAATAAAGCGCCCTGGGCACACTCATGTAGCACCTATCACGTTTGTCATCAGGAAAAGACACAGACACCGGCATCGCCACTGCGACGGGTGCATTGGCAACGGTGGAGATGCTGGTGACATCGAAGGCCGAGAAGAAGGCGCTGGCAAGAATGTCGCCGCCACCTAGAGTGGGGTGGTGCCCATTTGGTGTGGCACGTGTTTCGTGTGAACGAGGGGAGTGAACACACGGTTGGGGCATTACTGACAGCATGCGGGGTGGTGACACAGTAGTTGCTACTGCAGAGCTAGTGCGGCTCATGCGCCAAGGCTTATCATATCAGTGTAGTAAGACTTTTTTAATGATTCTATCAATAAATATAGAATGTATTTTATATTTTATTGTAAAATTAGTATGATGTTTCATTTATACCTGTAATAAATATCCTTATTTACTTTTATATTCTCTACATGCATGTATTGAGTATACTACTTAGTGATAATAATTAGAGGTAATCTAGTTATTTTTTATGTCTTTATGATCTATGTGTCTAGAAGAAATATGCCTTATAAACTTGAACGGAAGGAGTACTAGCTTAATTAGTATACACCAAAAGCTTATGGGTACCGCTTGTTAGAGGTTAGCTTCAAACTAAAAAAATTTAATGACTCTTTTCTAGGATGCTATGTGGCATCTTCTTTATCTATCTCCACCCTTCTCTCTTTCTTCTTCCCTACTCACTTCCCTAATCTCCCTTCCTTCCTCTCTAACACAAAAAATTCAAATCAGAAAATTATAACTTCGAAAATTTTAAATAGGGAGTTTCAACTCAAAAAAATCAACTCAAAATTTTCAACTCAAAAAGTTTCAACCATAAAGATGTTAAATAAAAATTCAAATTATAGAGTTTAAAATCGAAGAGTTTTAAATTGGAAAGTTACAACTCAAAAAATTATAATCGGGAAATTTCAAATTTGAAAGTTTCAACTAAAAAATTTTAAATCAAAAATCTTAAATTAGAAAGTTTCAACTCAAAAATTTCAAACCAAAATGTTTCAACTCCAAACTTTCAGTTCAAAAAATTTATTTTCAAAAAACTTTCGGTTTTAAAAGTTTTGATTCAAAAGCTTTTGAAAGTGATTAAAAATACTTATTCAAAAATTTGGAGGGAAAATTTTGAAAGCAAAAACTATTTAAGGGGAAGGGAACAGGGGCGAAAGTGGGTTAAGTGGAAGACGCCAAGTGTCACGATGAGAGAGCTTTTGCTGGCAAGAGAAATGGAAGCAGGAGGAGGTGCTACCACTTGTCATAACAAGAGGGCATCCTCACCAAATATTTGCTAATGATGTCCTCAAATTAGAAATTCACATGGCTTGTTGCTGGTAGAGGTGGGCACTTGGCTAGGTCCTTTTGGGCCAACCCAAGGCATGGCTAACCCAGCACAGCCCACGACCCAAAACAGTGGCCGCGTGCTGCAGCACGGCACGTCGGCACGTGGCAGGGCATGCGACTAAGGTAGGGCATCTGCCCGCACTCATTAGGAGAGCGCCCGAGGCCACGCCCTTGGAGGGGAAGGTGGAGGGGCGGGGGGAGACTACCTGCGCATGGCCGTGGCCATCGCCATGCCGCCATGGCCATGTGCCCACCGCCTTGGTCGTGCTTCCACCGTGGCTGTGGCTGCCCGCGCACCATGGTCGTGGCCGCCTCCTTCATGGCCTCACACCGTCTCCTCGATGGCCATGTCGTCATGCCTTCGCTGCGGGGAAAGGGAGGAGAGCCGAGGCTGGCGAGGAAGGGGACGGGAGGCCGAGGCAGGAGGGGAGATAAGGGGTGGCCATGTCGACGCCTCCATTGTGGCCTACTTGCTATGGCTCATGCCCACTGCCTCCCTCGCCGTGGCCCACGCACAGGCGACCGTCGCCTTGGCCACTCGCCTCCTCGGCTGTGGCTCATGGCCACCTCACTCGTACCACCATAAGGAGGGGAGTAGAGGCTGTGGACACCTTGCTCGTCGGGAGATGAGGGGTGGAGGGAGGGCGGTGGGGTGGGGGCGGCGAGGGGGCTAGAGGGAGGGCATTGGGGAGACAAGGGGGAGGCGAGGGGGCGGCAGTGGCCGATAAGCCAAGGGGGCCATGGGGCAATGGTGGTGAGGAGGTGAGGAGGGGGCGGTGGAGGCGAGGGGGCGTCGGGCCCTGGCGTGGAAGGGGGCGAGGAGGGCACGGGAGCACTGAGGGGGCAGGAGACGGTGGTGGCCAAGGGGGACCTGGGTGGTGGACGAGGGGGACAAGGTGGGGGCGAAGAAGGCAAGGGGGTGAGGTGTGGAGGAGGCAAGGGCACAAAGGGTGTGTGGGGCGGTGGTGAGGGGCATAGGGTGATGACGACCGAGGTGGGCGAGGAGGGGGTGGAGGAGGCAAGGGGGCGCGGGGCCCAAGCATGGAGGGAAAAGGAAGGAGAGAGAGGGAAAAGAGGGGGGATCAGGGGAGCCAAGCCCAGGCATGGTTGTGTGGAGGGAAAAAGTAGGGGAGAGGGAAAAGAGGGAGAAGTGCAGGAGTCGAAGGGGGGAGAGAAAAAGAGTGAACGTGAAGGAAAAAAGAGGGCAAATGATTCTCTCAATGGGTAGATTCGTCCAATGTTCGGCGAATTCTCAGAGAAAGAGGGTGCAATGTTTGACGAACGATAGAAATGGACAGTGATGCGATGCGTGAAAAGAAATAAAGCTAAATTTAACGTTCGCTTGGTTGATTCCATCCCGTGCCGAATTTCAATGGACGATTATGCTTGCTATAAAATCAGTCCAAGCGCTCTCATTTGTTCAGCACTTTGGCACATTTGTCTCGCTCTCTCATTTGTTTTGCACATCCCACTCGCTCTCTCATTTGTTCTCTCTGTTTGCTACGAGTTTGTTCTCTCTTTTTGCTCTCCCGCCATGAAACAAAATGTTTGGCAATAGCATGGGAGACTATGGTATGGATAACCGTCATTTGGAGGTATGCAAGGCATCAAGAATGCCTCTTATATTCCCAAGGGGTGGACATCGGTATCCGTACCGAGCTATGATGGTGCTACATCTATGCATCCAGGATGGGCGTTAGTATTCGGCTCCGACCTGAGCTTCGATACCACTACATCGATTCATCCGGGACGAGCATCCATATCTGGCAATCGATGGGCATGGTGCTGGAAACATATGGATAGAATCGTCAAAATTGTGAATGGGTTTAAGATAGTGTATGGTGTTTGTAAATACTGTCAATCTAAATTATCTGCACGTGCATATGCAGGAACATGTCATTTCAAGTGGCACATGGAGGCATGCTTGAAGAAAATATTGGCCAGACAAAGGCCAGGCGAGGGCGTCCAAACACAACTCTACTTCAACACCGATGGTTCAGTAAGTACATGTATATACAACGCTAATGTAGCTAGAGATAAAATTGTACGTCGCATAATTTGTTCGATGTGATAAGATAAATTTTTTTTTTTTTGCGGATTCTTTTTAGAGCGAAGAATAGATTCGTAACCTTGTGTGCCGATGCCGACATTGCATTTCTATAGAGTTCTTTGGATGGAATCTCACCTATGGATCTTAATGCTTTTGATTAAATTGGCACTGCAAGCTGTTGCTGCGACTGGAATCTGGATGCATCTTGATGCGCGCCTAGCCCTCAACTGACGACCGACCATGTTCGTTTTTCACATGACCCTCATTGATGCAAGAACATTATAGAACTAACTACGGCATCATATGTCGACAACCAACTGCAATCGACTCTGGTGAACAAAGTTCTTCTTTACCTAGGTGGCTAGATCTGGAAAGTTCGTTTTGCTTTTTCTTTGTGGACAGCAAGCCAAGCTTGCTTTACGGAAAGAGGATGGAACAGATCGATCGATTCACATAAACTATTACTCAATCTTCTCCAAAAGAAAACACTAGTAAAAGGAAACCATCGAAACCGAAAATCTCAGTCTTGGTGATCCGAAGTCCAAGCCCAAATGATAGGTCTGAGGCCACTGGACCATGGCCACGAGACATGTGATCAAAATATTTTAAGATAGATTTCTTTAGCTATTGGCTGACGTCCTAGGCCTGAGAATAGCAGCCCGGTCCACCCCTGGTCCTCAAATCAAGATAGCATCAGCAAAAATAGAGTTTTTTCTGTCATTAGAAAGTACCATCAAATTATCCTTAAAACTCTTATATCTCTTGGTATCTTTTATCTTTTAAAGTTTTGGGCTCAATGCAGCTGTACAGGGTAAACCTTGGCAAGGCAAATAAACTTAAATCATATGAAATAAGTTTTGTTTATTATGCGCCAACTAATATGAAACAAGTTTTGTTTACTATGCTCCAACTAGCGGGGATAGCTCAGTTGGGAGAGCGTCAGACTGAAGATCTGAAGGTCGCGTGTTCGATCCACGCTCACCGCAAAATTTTACTACCAACCTTTCGAAAATTTGAGCCAGCTTTGCTGCCTTCGCTTTTCCAGGAATTTCTATTTTATAAGATAAAGATGCATGTTTTTTTGTGTGTGTGTGGGTTAGCAAAGAAAAGGAAATGCTAATTTAGAGTGACTCTCACCAAAGATTTGATGAGAAATCTTCTTCCTCTCCCACTTTCATTCTTAGTCCTCTCCTTATGACAAGGCAACACCTTCTTCATCCCTCTTTCCTTCTCCATTCTCTTCCTCTCAAACTCAAAATAGTTTTTGTATTTCAAAATTTTCACTTAAGTTTTATAAAACAAGTATTTTTTAATTACTTTAGAAATCTTTTAAACCGAAAGTTTGTTGGATAGAAACTTTTCGATCCGGAAGTTTTTGAATTGAATGTTTTCGGAGCAAAAACTATTCAATTTAAAAAATTCGAGTTAAAACTTTCTAATTTGAAATATTTTGACTTAATTTTTTTAAGTTGAAACTTTTCGATTTTAATTTTTTGTTCAAAATTTTTCGAGTTGAATTTTAAATCAAAACTCTTGAAACCAAAAGTTTTTAAAATCAAAACTTTTCGAACTGAAAGCTTTTAAATTGAAAGTTTTCTGAGTTGAAACTTTTCGATTTGAAACTTTCTGAGTTGAAATTTTATGATTTAAAACTTTTTGTGTTGAATCTTTCTGAGTTGAAACTTTTCGAGTTGAATCTTTCTGAGTTAAAACTTTTTTATTTGAAATTTTAATTTAATTTTTTTGTTTTAAATTTTGAGATTAATTTTTTTCGAGTTGAAGCTTCCTATTTGAAATTGTCAAAATTTAAGGGCCTGTTTGGCAGGGATTCAACTTCTCCAGATTCCGAGAATCTGATGAAGCTGAAAATTTTAACTTCACCAGATTCATGAAGCTGAAGCTGTAAGTATATTAAGAGTGTTTAGATGGATCATCTTGTTTACATTTTAGACTAAAAATATAAACTTAATTCACTTTATTTTAACCTATAAGTTTCAGATTTCAGGTGAAACTGGAATCTGGAGCTCTACCAAACAGGCCCTAAATATTCCAATTAAAATTTTTGTGTTAGAGAAGGAAAAAGGAGCGGGAGAAGTGAGTAAGGACAGGGGAAGAATGAGGTAGATAGAGAAGATAACATATGACGTTCTAAGAAGGTGTTCTTAAATTTATTAGTGTGAGGTTAACCTCAAAACAGTCTTCATGCAGAATATTTGCTGATGCAGCTAGGTAAGCACCAGGAACAGAAATGACATGGCTAGTTGTTGGTCGCATGCTCTCTCAACTGCACTGAAAAAAAACACCTTATTCTGCCCTGAAAGTCCTCATTACATCAAAATTACAGCGTCGAAGGTTATTTGTATTGCTAATTTATAGGATAAATTATGACCATTTACAACACCCGCTTCGAGTCGAAGCATCAACAGCCTACACAGAGCATCAGAGATCATCCTATCTCAGGTTACACCCCCTCTTTTTCTTCTATACAATGAATCAGATTAGACTAGTCATAGTTACAAAAAGATTTTGTCGACAAAAAGAAAAAAATCTCCAGCTCCCTACCTCTCCTGTCAAATGTCAACACATCCTCCTAGAATTCTACAGGTCAGAATCTCTTCGGGGAACCATATGGGCTTGGGTGTCTCAACTGGCCGATGTCGACCCAAGGATCTGGAACCGCGGTGTTTCGTCTCATCTGGTTCTGCGTGTAAGTTATTGGGCTATAGGCTGCAGATCCAGTGAAAACAATCGGATGAGATGGGGAAGGCACGCAACTCCAGTCCGACTGCTTGAACTGCCGCAATGGGCTTGAACATGGGGACACTGGCAAAGACACGTTTGTTCTCGCAGCAATAGGGGTGCTGCAGGAAGATGGTGGTTGTCAGTCAAGATGCCAGGATGTGTGGATGGATGTGAAAGAAAGGATGGTCAGTAAATGTAGATTAATGTACCTGGAGGCGTTGCGAGGTGAAGGATAGGCTGTGGAAAATCCAGTGAAATCTCTTGTACTTAGTCCTCCGATGTCCCGCAAAGGAGAAATGCTTCTACTTGTTGAAGATTCTCTGTTGGACTGCAACCGAATTTAAGGAATAGCAAAGATATTAGCGCCTACTACCACTCATCTGATGGCGTGGGACAAATGGACAGCCACAAGGTACTCTCACACGGCAAACACAAACATCTGGTGACAAGAATCTAGAAAAGAAGGAAGGTTTGTGAATGCTCTCCCAAAAATGAAGAGCACATTGATTGTTTGATTTGCCACCACCCACTACTTCACTACTAACGATGTAGTTTCAAGATTTGTGTAATCTAGTTTAAGGAGCATAGATAAGTACATGCTTCTAGCTTTTATTGGCGCTTGAGAAGGACAAAAGAACAAAACACAATAACTAGAACTATTAAGAATGCTTGAAAAAGAAACATTAAAAATGAGCAGAAAATGTTTCTGAAAAAAGAACAAGAAAACTCACCTTTTTATGACTTGCCTCTGCAGGGGAAGATAGTCCATTTCTAGCTCTTACTGCATGATGGTCATGAACGAAAGGGTGACCCAGCAACTGAGTTGCGGAGGGGCGCTGCGCTGGATCACGCTTTAAGCACAAACTGAGGAAATCTTTCCCTTCTTTAGAAAAACTTTCTGGAATTTCTGGTGTATCTTTACTGTTTGCAATCTTAAATATTGCAGCTATCTGCAAGACCAAGGATCGGACAAGATGGCTGTTAGCCCCACTATCTATCTGAGACTTCTAAGTATGAAGCGCATGGTAGTTACTTGCTACAAATCACCGATCCTTCACGAAGGTGTTGTACTAGTATCGGATACCCCAATCCCGGATCGGTGAAATTCAACATAAAAAATTAATTAAGAAAGTCCTGATCCTTCTCCAATACTCCATGATCCTCCCCAATACCTTTAAGAAAATAACACAAAACCCAAACAAAGGAAAAGCCCATTCTAGCCCATCAATCCTAACCCTAAAAATCTATCCCTTCCGCGTAGCCCACCTTCTCCTTGTCGCGTAGCATCTAGCTCCCGGAACCACAAATCGTCGTTGCCTCCCCCTTCTCCTGCCGCAGCCGCAAATCCCACCGCCTCCCCCTCCCTTCTATGCCGCCTCCCCCTTCTTTGGCACTTCCCCCTTCTATTTTGCCTCCCCCTTCTCTTGCAGCCGCCACTAGTGCACCTCCCGACAAATCGCCGCCAGCCCACCCCTGCAGTCACCGGCTACTCTGCTGCCTCTTCAACAAAGGTGAGTGCTGCTCTGTTTTTCTTTAGTGCATCCCGTTTGTTTTTCTTAATTAGATTAGCCTTTTCCTTTAGGGATGGCAAATGAAAGCTCTCAAATTCCAAGTCCGCAAGGAACTGACAGTGGTAGTGTGAATTCGTTTGCAGTTGGTCCACGAAATGAGAATGTTAGATTTCCTATATGGAAGCATGTTAGAAATGTTGAGAAAAATGGTGGTCGTTTGGGAGGAAATGCAAGATCAAAATGCCTATTATGTGGTAAGGTTATTACCGGGAGCTATTCACAGGTTTAGCTCATGTGGAGCAATTATATTTGGTCTTGTGCCTTGTATCCCATTGTCCTATTATGTTATGTAGTTGTAATGCACTAAGGATGTAATGCCTCGTATCCTATTTTATGTTATGTTCTCATTTATTAGTGCTGCTCAGGTGCTTTGCTGCTTGCTGGTACTTGCCTACTTGGTATTTGCCTATTTGGTAACATGTTGCATTAAAGGTTACTAAATCAATTATTGATCATGGATTGAAGGATTCGGATCAAATTTTGTTGGGTAGGTCATCTTTCTTTTCTTTATGATGTATTCCTTGTAAAAACCAAGTTTAGGACTAGTGACAACTCTTATATTGTCTATTTCATTTATTTGCATGGACTGAGGTATGAAGAGGAGTAAAGAAGGCAACAAATGTATAGTTTTCAACTTTTCATCAAGGTAATCAATTAATTATTGGCCTGTTTACATTTTTTAAAATTTTGAATACATATATACTCGCTATATCACCGGATTCATGTTTTTAGAGAATTGCGTATCGTCATACTGGTATGGCATATCAGTGATACATAGGTTACTTGAAGTACAAGAAGCAAAATGGCAGATCCAAGCAGTGCAGAGATATGTCAAAAAAAATATAAAAAAGTGAAAGAAGCATACATCTTCATATTGATGCCAAGGATGTCTTGCAGTTGCCATCTCAATAATTGTGCACCCAAGGCTCCAGATATCAACGACAAGACTGTACCCTTTGTTATTCATTATAACCTGCAGAATTTGCATATATTTGGACAAAACTTTCTTGGGGGTGCAATTGTAGATCACATATGGTAAACTCTCCAAACGTCACCATAGAAAATGGTACCTCAGGAGCCATCCAGTATGGGCTTCCTCTGAAAGAGCGTACTTCAGCAAAAGATGTAATCTGTTTGAACATAAGCAATCAAATGAGATGAACAAGGCAATTCTTGTTGATTGCAATCAAAGCCATCTTCTGCTTTAATCATGTACAACACATTGCCAACACCAAGTAAATTTTCTAGACCTTGGGGGAAAGTATGGAGTGCAGACCGCAGAGAACAAATTTTGACCACTCTCAACCTTAAAACGAGGCAAGTGTTTATGTTCAATCCCTAATATACGAGAGACAAACAAACATGATTCCCTGGCTAGCCAAGGAGATAAGCTAATTATGTGTCAGATGAGTAACATGTTTGCAGGGGTATGAGTGAGGCTCTAATGATGTTTCCACACATATGCACACAAACAAAACCCCTCAGTACAAAATGAAGATAAACTGCATACATGTTTAGCCATGCCAAAGTCAGCAAGTTTGACATCACCATTAGGGCCAACAAGTATGTTTGCTCCTTTAATGTCTCTGCCAAGCAAATCATTATGAAGTGATCTTTCTGTTCAATTTTGACCATGGAAACGATAAACAGTGTAAGATAATTTACACTACCTGTGCACAGTATTCCTACTATGCAAATAGGCAAGTCCAGAAAGAATCTGCCGAGTATAGTTACGGATCACAGGTTCCTTAAAAGGACCATAATCTCTAAGTAATTTATGAATTGAACCTCCAGAAACATATTCAAGATAGATGGAGAGTGCTTCGTCAGTCTGCCCAAAACATACAAAATTAGCTAAGTCCAAGAATTACAAAATAGTAAGTACTAAGGACAAATGGTTTCTTCTTGGATTGAAAAGACCCTCCATTGGAGAAATAACAAGAGAAGTTAAAGGAAAAAAGCCAAATGAAAAGAAGGAAGGCAATAGTGATGTTTTAACACACTATAAAATGAGTGATAAATTAGAAAAATAAAGAAAAAAAACTGAGGCAAAGCTATTCAGATATACTATGTCATTAACATAACATTTTAACCTATCTCCTACATCCGAGTGGATATGCACCCATCAGGAATAACACAATGGAAGCCTGTAGTTTATCAACTCTTTAAGCTAGTACATGCATAACCTTTAATAGTAAAGTTACCACATCAAGGAATTTGACATGTTTTTGGTAATAGTCAGACAGTGAAATTCTGAGAGAAGTCTTGTCATAGCATCTGGACATATTACCAACCACATCTTTGATGTAATAATTACTTTTAAATTAGTGAATGGAACCCTGTCAATAACATTCTACACATTACCAACAGACCATGTCATCGCACACATGTGTTCATTTCTCCCAGTATTACCACATATCATGCAGTCACACTATTTTCTATCGTTAAGGATACTCACTCATTAGGTGCACCTACATTTTTGTTGGAAAGTTAGTATAAGAGTTCAAGTCATGTGGGTCTAGAATCTAATAAGGAGTTGTGTTAGGGTCGGATTGAAGTCAAATTCAAGATAAAGTATGGTTGTAATTCAGTTGTGACAGGCGCTATAAATAAATGGTGCGGGGATCCAATAGGACACACACAAACACACAATATTTTTTTGACAACAATTTTGTATATAGAGCTCCTAAGTTCGTGACTATGCAGAACATATAGATGCTAATATTTTTTTTCACAATGGTAAACATCCAACCTACTTCATCATAACAAGAAAATGAGGAAAAAAGATAAAAGTATACACAATTAAGAATTGCAAAAATAACTTAAATGCTCTCTCTGTAACCAAAGATTGCATAGTCTGCACATCATTAAATTAGCTTCCATTTTTAAATATTGTTACTATTTTCCCCCCACAGCTCCACCCTGTAAGAAGCAATATGCAGAACAAACATATGCTAGGATGAAGACAAATTAATATGCTGTGCCTACTAGGACGGTGGGTTATCACATGGAACTCACCAGTTCACTTCCGTAGTATTGCACAATGTTTTGGTGTGAGAGTTGTCTAAGCATATCTATTTCCTGTCAATACAATAATGATAACAAGTTACTAAACCAAATCAACAGGATATCAGAGAAGTGCATGCTACAGGTGTAAAATCAATACGATTGCTTCTGATAGATATGCAACTTAATTAAATAGGGCAAGCAAATGACCTGATTCAATTGTTTGAGACGTTCTTTTGAATTTGAATCATCCAAAATAACTTGTACCTCCTTGATCGCACAAAACTGGCCACTTTCACTGCATGACACATAGTTAAGATCAACCACAGGATGTCAATCATAGAGGTGTCGAGTGAAGTAGTTCCACAGAAATAATTCTTAATATTTTGTTTCATGTTATTATCCCAAAAAGTGCAAATGGATAGCATTTTTCTAATACAATAGAACCATATATATCTGATAGTTATGACTTCCTGTCCCCTTTTACTAGCCTATTAAATTGAACATGTGGATCCACAGCAGTATCAAACATTCATGTGGGCATGTCCAGAATCCAGATTACACCTAGCTAAGAAATATTAAGACCTCCATACCTGTTGAATCCTAGGTAAACCTGACCAAATGTGCCGCTACCTAATAGCTTCCCCTTTCTCCATTGTGATTGGGATTGGGTAGAAGCAATGGGAGATGCAGGGAGGGGCAAGCTAGCAACAGACACTCGAGGAAGAGGCAAGGGTTGAGATGGACTTTTCAAATCATCCATCCTTTTCACTGGTGACCTTGGGCTAAACACAACATCTCTTGGACTTGCATAACTGGCAACAAAAGCATGCCCTCTTGGGCCAGGGGAAGGACTTCTTGTTCTTGCACCAATTGTATCCTCATGTGACATTCTGCCACGCAAACAACCGGCTTCACTTGTTGAAGGCTCAAAGCTTTGCAAATAAACTTCCCTCACATTAGCGATAGGCACCTCAAAAAACTTTTGGTGCTCCTGGGGAGCACCACATGAGACAAGATGCTTCTCTTCCACCATACCCTTATG
Organism: Guadua angustifolia; assembly: GCA_036346375.1. NCBI lineage: Eukaryota > Viridiplantae > Streptophyta > Magnoliopsida > Poales > Poaceae > Guadua > Guadua angustifolia. The sequence continues at coordinate 27,712,081 of CM070502.1, forward strand.
CCCATCAGGTGGCATAGTCCTTCCTCCAGGGTAGACAACTGGATCTGTATACCTAGTGATTGCACCAATGAACAGTAAATATGAGAGAATGTATAAGAACTGCAACAAGTTTTCAGAGAACAAATAGGCCCAAACAACATAGATAATGCTGGCAAGGGTAAAGATAGACATCCTCCACAACTACAGGCAGAAGGAAAACCACCATCAATGTGTTGAGACTTTCCACGACGTAACAAGGATAAAGTAATTCACACACATCATTTCTTTCGAGATTAAGGGCCTGTTTGTTTTTGTTTTAGATTCTGGATTATGACCCCAAAAGCTGAATAAAAAACAAACAGCCCGATTCTAGGAATCGATTCTCATAATCTAACCCACCCATATACACTAAAATCCATAATCCATTTCAGATGTGTTTCTGTGGATTCTGATGAATAAAAATATGATAATATCACTGAAAGTTTCAAATAATTACCCACTAAATGTCATCCCAAAATCCAGAATCAACATCTTTACAACCACAATTCAGAATCAGCTTTTGGAGGATCCACAGCAAAAACAAACAGGCCCTAAACAATGTTGTCTTCAGAATTAGCACGTCGGCGCCGTTTCCCATAGGATGGTATTTATTGACTTACAAGATAGTAGTACTACAATCTACAATTTATTAAATACAGTATACATAGAGAGCTCTTTTACAGTGGATTAAAATCAATATAAGCCGCCCATTCTTTTAAATCTAATGGTTGAAATCAATTTATATCTAGTTATACTACCATCTGTAGTATTGATAGTAAAATTCAGAGAGGGGTAAAAGGGTGAAAAATTCCATTATACTATTTGTCTTTTAGGGTAAAACTAGTCCTGTGATCCTGATGAATAGCGGATGAATGGATAAGAAGCCCTTGAAGATCACCAGGTATTCGATGAATTAAAAACTGTGAATGAATTAGGAAAATTCTAAAATACCCCCGATGAATGGATAAGAAAAGCCTAAAATACCCTTAAGTAATGGATGGTTAGATTTAATTTCTATTACCACTACTTACTACATATGTTATCCACGGTAAAACTTCTCTACATAAAAGAAGGATGGTTGAACCATTCACGCGCTTTGGCACCTTGACTCCCCAAGTCGACGGCATTTACTAAACAAAGATAATGGTTTCGGATAGTCCAAGCAGAACAAGCACGGAAGGCGTCAACGGCTGCAGCTGGTGCGAAACCTCACTTCCCACTCCTTGGACTTTGCACTCATCCAAAACCCCAAGATCACAGAAGATTTGTGATGGTTCGCATACATTTACCCAGCGCATCACGCAGCCTAAACAACGTAATCAGGCAGTTCCGCGGAGTAATCGTATCAATTTCGTTATAATCACGCGTGGAAACGAAGCAATTACGCTAACAACCAATTACCTGTAAATTAGGTGATCCACCGCCTCGTCTGACTCCGACGAACCCGTGCTAGACACCGAGGCCGCCGCGGACACGCAACCACCGCACGCCGCCGCCGCCGCGGCATCAGCCTCCGCTTGCGAGGACGCCAGGGGCAGCGGCGACGAGTTGGACACCGGGCGCGGGAGCGGGTGCCCCCGCCCGTCCGCCGCCGCCCCCAAACCCCCGCCGCCGCGGCACCGCGAGATCCGCGCCGCCGGCGAGTCGAGGCCGTGCGCCCTCGCCCGCCCGCGGCGTCGGCGGCGAGGTGCAGGCGGGCGGGCCGAGGTCAACAGGTTGCGCGGCGGGGACGCGGCCGCCGGCGCGGGGTTCGCGCTGGTCTTGCGCTTGGATTTCCTCCGCGGCCACCACAAGGGCATCGCCTAGCTCTGCTAGGATTCCGCGGGCTAGCCGGAGCCCCGAGGGCGGAGCGGGAGGCGCGCCAAGACGAGAGGCAGGCGCGAGCGCGACGCCACCAATCAGGAGGCAGGCGAAGGGGTGTCTAGGAAAAGACAAGAGCGGCTCCGCCTCCGCTCGCTGCCGCTGGTGGTAATAAGCGCGCGACAGCTGCCGCCGCGACGACAGCGTCCAGTGCCGTCGTGCTGTGTGCGTGGGGTTGATGCTGCCGCTCCCACTCGCCCAGGGCGTTCGTTCTATTTAATTAACGAATTTGGGCGGGGTGGGCCCGCTCCGTCAGCCAGCGCGACGTGCCGGACGGAACGGAAGGCAGGGCAGGGCCGCTGGTCGCGTGGGCCCGGGGAATGAGAATGTCTGTGCGGGGGGAATCTTCGCGGTTGGCGCGGAGTCGGTGGCGGGGAGGGAATGGGCTCCTCATGCTTATTGGTCGGTGGGCCCGTCCGTCTGAAACGGCAACGAAGGATTCAACGGCAGCGCAGAGGACGTGAAGATTGAAGAATTCGAAGGAGAGTGATGTTTATAGGCAGCCGAACCGTGGGCTGCGCGCACTTATCGTAACAGCCGATGCTCCGGAGGGTGACATCGAAGTCTATCGATCAAATATTTAATACCACAAAGCCGTGGTTGAGTCAAAGAGTTAGCTTAGGGTTCAGGCAAGTCGTTCTTAATTCCTTGCCTTCCTGGAAAGTTTCCTTTTTGGTTCCCTCTGTTTTCGAATCATATCGTTCTAGCTCTCGAATTTTATTACTAAATGAATATCGTTTGCTAATTTTGATGTGATTTTTTACTATTTTTTCCCTTCTATATCTCTCCATTTCAACTATTTTCAATGTTATTTAGTAATATTGACTAGAGTAAGACACACCATCAAAAAATGTAATAAAGATGGGTCATACAATCTTTTGTATATATGACATGGATAAAGTATAAGGCACTAGAATAGCATCTATTTTGGTTTAGGAATCTACAGCAACTAGTAGGGCTGGGCAAATAAACTGAAAACCGAAAACCGAAACCGAATTATTCGATTGTTAATTTGGTTAGCTGTATGGAATAACCGAACTTTTTTCGGTTAATTCGGTTTTAACCATCGGTTAACCGAACTAACCGAACTACCGTGACATGGGCCGAATTCTTGACAGACATGTTGCCGTTATGTTCGTGCTGAAACTTAATTTCTAAGTTTGTGTAAGGTTACTGATATTTATGTGTTATCTATTTTGAAATTATGACATTTAGTTATTTGATTGTAATATGTTCATTCTGTTGTATTATTGTTATATGTTGGCTACTTGGAAAATAGCACGCATGTTAGATTTGAATCTTTGTTCATTCAGTTATACATTCTGCTGTTTATTCTGTGTGCTAGCCAAGTTCGGTTAATTCGGTTAAAGCCGAAGCTGAAACTGAACTATCGTTTAACCGAAGTATCAGTTACCAAAATTTTTAAACACAATTCGGTTTCAGATTTGAAATAAGTGAATTTCCAAATAAACCAAAAACCTAAACCGAATTTTTCGATTAAACCGAACGCCCAGGCCTAACAACTAGAGTGAACCTTTTTTTTGCTAGACTCAAACACAACTGAATTACAAGTGGGTAGTATCTGTCCTACAGTTGCAGCTTGCTGATCTACGGCGACTAGAGTGAACCTTCCTCCAGTTAACCAATAAAAACTTCCTGGTCAAGGAAAGAAAGTAAAAAAGACAGCTTCAAACCAAACGTTATCTGGCCAGACGGAGTCTACCTGGACTGCAAGCAAACAGACCCAATCTTCGAATCAATTATGTACGTAGCTCGATCAGGATATGATTTCTTATATACACAAACCAACCCTAGTTTATTGGGGGTGCTTGCACTGCATTGAGCGGTTAGGTCATCGCTGATCTCATGCATCCCTGCTCAAATTGAGAGTTTTCGCTGGAAAAGGTCCAAACACAGGATTAGCCCGTTCACTCAGAGCCTCGCCACGAATCCTGAGACCTCCGAGGCTTTTTCGCAAATCCGGGGACATGGGAGCATAGTTAGGAATCCGAGCGAAATTTCGGCCAGAACGAAATTTAAAGTCCCAGCAGGATAAAAAAAAATTGAATTTTTTTTCTAATTGCTCCAGTATTTCAGAAATCCCGACCGAAATTTTACGAAATTTCGGTTTTTCGGACCGAGATTAGCACATATTGGACCCCCAATTATTTCTAGCCCCGGAAGTCCAGTTCACAAGTGTTCAAAAAAAGCCCCAAATTTCGGTTTCCTGCATTAAAAGATTCTGAATTTCAAATTTGCTTTTGAATTTTGATCAGATTTTGGCCGAAATTCTGAGATTTCGCCCAAATTTCGGATTTTGGCCGAAATTCCAAGATTTCACTAAAATTTCATATTTCGGCCACCTCCGAGATGGGATCCCAAAATGAAATTTCAAATCCTGCGAGGGAGCTGTGGGAGCGCGGGGATTCTTAACACTGGAAGAGTAGTACTATTTGCGTAGCAGACAATTAGTGTTATCATACAGTTGGTTAAGGGAATCTTTGTGCCCACATTTTTTTCTTGACGTGGAATAAACCAAATTTGTTCTGACGAATACTTCACTGAGTGGTTGGCAAAACGATTATTGTGAAGTGTAAGCAGGTTTCAATATGAATATATTGACCAGCAGCATATGTAGAAACGCAACCGTGCATAAGATCATGAACTCACCACAGATGTGAATCAATGTATTCTACACTGTCTTCTTTCACTATCATAATGCACTAAATTGGATAAAAAAAAATTACCAGCCATAATACACCATCATAATGTGTCAGTGAGAGGGAGCTGGAGCTGGGAGACAGCCGTGAGGCGGGATGGGGGTGTTTGTTTCACATACTACTTCCATTTTTACTTCTCGATTTTTTTTAAATAATATATTTAAAAAAACTACAGAAATAATATGCTGAAAAGAAAATAGAAATACTCACCTGTCGCACTTCTAAAGTGTGACACGTCTCTGTCGCAAATTGGAAATGCGACTAATTGTGTGTCGCGGTTTAGAATTGCGACAGATGTTGCAATTCCGAATTGCGATAGACAGTTAGTCGTAGTTGCCTCTGTCGCAAATTAGAATAGCGACTTAAATAAATTGAATTTTTTTAATAATTCATTTATTTAGAAATTGCAAAAATAAATTTAATCCTCGATAAGTATTACAAGAGCCACACATAATGCTTCTGAGGATTGTAGAATATTAGAAAATTAAAGTATGAAAATTGTGAATATTAGAAAATTAAATTTACGCTAGATATTTTTTACATTGATTTCGTTCGAAAATTCGCTGTAACTTTTGAGCGTTAATGAATTTTTTTTAGTACGAGAATTTTTTTCAAATTGGAAAAATATACCATGCTCTTCCTCCCGTACTCCCTCGCTTGCTCTATCGCCCTCGATGAAAAACCGCCCTCTCTAGCCCGTGAAAAACTGCAACCCATGTTACCTTCGCCAAGGATTTGGTGCCGGACCACCATGGCCTCCTCCCATCCGTCCTGTTGATTGCTACGTTGTCACGAGGATAAGTCATGTAGTATTTAACAAAATTATTATTCAATGTCTTTTGATTGACAAAAAAATCATATTTGTCAGTGATAATTCATATAGTATTTTATAAAATTATTATTCAGTATCTTTTGGTTGATAAAAAATTCAAATTCGTTGTTCTTCATTCTCTTTGACGACAAATTTCACGAGAAATCATATTAAAACACTGAATAAATCATTTATATTACAAAGCGTAATAAGTATGACAACTAAAGTAGTACAGCATGTGAACAACACAAAAGATTGAAGGATCAAGAAGGCCTAGAGGGGGAGTGAATAGACAACTTTTACAAATTTTAATATACTTAGTTACAGAATTGTTTACTAGCTTGAGAAAGAGTTAACCAAAGCACTAAGACAGAATGTAAAGCTCAAACAATGAATAGCAGCAAAACAAATAAGTTAACAAGAGAATGAGCACAAGAGACACAAAAAATTTTATCCCGTGGTTCGGAGCCTGCCTTCTACTCCACGTTGGAGCACTTCTCTTCAAAGTATAGCTCCCCAAAGCTAGTCGCAGTAGCCTTAGTCTTCACTATAGCAACTCTTCCACCACTCCAGTGAGGTGAGTTCCAAGCCTTTCACAACAAGGTGGCCTTGCACAAACATCTTAGGACAGGTCGCATCTTCACTGCCTCCAAGCCATCTAGGATCACTAAGACCCAAGAGTAATAGACTCTACACAAGCCCTGTATCTTGGTTCACTCACAACAGCACTACTAAACTTAAGCTTGGAGCCAAAAACTCAAAAAGAGTTAAGTTTTTAAGAGTTGAGAGTGAAGCACAGTCTCCTTGTGTAATAAGAGCCTTTAGAATGCTAGAATGTCAAGGAGATAAAAAAACTATCTGATAGATGGCTCAGGAAATGTTTATATAGGCATTTGGACAGGAAATAGTCGTTACACTTACCACTGTGACCGTTGTAACGTGTTAGAGTGTCAAAATTCAGCTTAACACGTTTGCCATGAACTTAGCAAAATAATCTAGCGATACTAGTCCTATGTACCCCGGACCAATTTTGACTATTTAAGCCGGACTGAAAAATTTGGTCCGTCGTACATGGGATGATTGAAAGATTTGGTCCGTCAAGGAAAAGAGAGATATACATTTGCGCCGGGCCTAATAATTTGGTCCGCCGTAAATGTATTTCAAAGAAGTTTATAGCACCAGACTTTTGAAGTAGCACAAGAATTTACCTGAGAGAAATGTTTTTGCGCCAGACTAAAATTTTATGTTAGGAAGTTTGGTACGGCGTAAATGGTGTGAGCTCGGTTTACTTCTAATCAAGTAAATTCTCACCATGGACTTAACCGAATACGGTCCGACGAAGATTTTAAGAATTTTATCAGGTATACCGGACTAAATTATTTGGTCCGCTGCAGACGAGATTCCAAGGAGTTTATACGGACAAACCTTTTTGATAATAGAGAATTCTAACTGTAAGAAACACAACTGTGCCGGATTAAATTTTGAGTGAGCAGAAATTGGTCCGGCGTGAAAGCGGTACGCTCGGTTAGAGTGAGTTTTGGCTCCAGACTTTAAAAAGGGATGGTCCGGTGGAAGAGGATTTTGGCTAAGGTTCCTCCGGACTTAAGGAACAAACAATGAAGTTTAGTCCGGGGAAACACTTAGATCTTGAGAAAGCAGAGGTCTTTGATTCAAGGATAATATGACTAAAGAATTTTAACTCCAAGTAGTCTAATTTGACTTAGTCTTGTGAACCAATTTACTACCTTGTGCACAGTCCCCCTTTATAGTACGGCCAAACAAAAAATAATCCTAGCTACTTGGCTTAAATCATCTTCTAAGCCAAAAACTAGTAACAAGAAACCTTAACCTTATCATTTCAGTAAACCTCTTTTTTTGTTTTGATGCTCCAACTAATATTCTTCATAGTATAGAGATTATTGACTCAATCATTAACACCAAAACCATATCATTAACATAAAAAATTATGGGGCCTAGATGCTATCAATCTCCCCCTTTTTGGTGATTGATGACAACAAACCTTTGAATTTTTTTTTAAATAATATTATTTTAATTAGAAATTGCGACATTAATACACGTATTTTAAAAATTGCAGAAATAATATCCGGTCGCCAAACCGTTTGGCGATAATAGGGTCATCGCCAAACGGTTTGGCGATAATATGGTAGTCGCCACACGGTTTGGCGACTATACCGTAATCCGCGTGTCGGCCGGTGATGACCGGTATCGCCAGTCAGGAGTGGTCGCCACACCGCTCGGCGACTCATCGAGTAGTAGTAAGCCGTTTAGCGACTACTAGTAGTCGCCGAGCGGTGGCGATTACTTAGTAGTCGCCGAGCGGTGTGGCGACCATCGCCATCTGTCAGGCGAACGGTCACGGCATTGGCTTCGCTAAAGCTAAAAACGAAGAAAAGGCGGCAAGGGCCGAGGCGATCGGCACAAGGAGAGGAAGAGAGGAGAGGAAGGGAGAGAGAGAGGCGGAGAGAGAGAGAGAGAGAGGCAGAGGGAGAGAGAGGGAGAGGAGGCCATGGGAGAGAGAGAGAGAGAGATCGCTGAGAGAGAGAGAGGGAGGGAGAGGAGGAGGAAGAAGGAAGGAGGAAGAAAAAAAAGAAAAAGGTATTTTTTTAATTTTGTTATTAAATTTGTGTAGTGTAAAATAATTTAGATATTTTGTCATATTAGGAAATGTAGAAATTTTAGATATTAGAAAATGTTAGAAATTTTAGGAATTTAGATATTAGAAAATTTTAGAAATTTTAGGAATTTTAGAAATTGTAGATTTTAGAAATTTTAGGAATTTGAGATATTAGAAAATTAAGAATTTAGAAATGTTAGATATTAGAGATTTTAGATATTAGAATTTTGAGATAATAGAAATATTAGATATTGATACAATATCGATGTTTATGCAATATTAGAAATTTTAGATATTAATGCAATGTCGATACTAGAGATTTTAGATATTGATGCAATATTAGAGAGTTTAGATATTGATGCAATATCGATATTAGAAATTTTAGATGCAATATTAGAGAATTTAGATTTTGATGCAATATAGCGATTTTAGATTGTTCGTACAAAATGCCTAGGCATGATAATTTTCTTATTTAGGAGGAATCGTTAATTTAGATATTGATGCAATATAAAAATTAATTTTGTTTAGCTAGTGATATTAAAGCGTTAGTGGTGATATAGAAATTAATTTTGTTTATGTCGTCATAAAGATAATATGGGATTGATGAAATTTAGGGTATATTATGGCGATGGTGAAATAAAAATTAGGCGAGAATGGTGTTGATTTGAGCGGTTTTGGTAAATACAATGGCGAACACTTATGTCTGATAGAGTTAGCATCCGTGATATAAAGCTTTGGTTGACCAAATATTTTTATTTGGATGCAAGTGTTTACTCTGTTACCATTCAAGTCGTATTCACGCGTAGTAAGGGTGACCCGGCTCTGTGGGAGTTGAAGAAAATAGATCGGACGTACTTGTGGCAGAAATGGTTAAGGTGGTGTAAGGGATCTAGCCTTGAATGTGTAATGCTAGTGCAGGCGTGCCCTAGAGAAGAGGTGATTATTAGCGACGTGGTAAAGCAAAGACGTCGACTCAAATGAACAATTTCGGTAGTGGTGGCGGTGAGGTAGCAAATGAAGATGATAACAGGATGAAGACACGCGGAAGGTCAGGCAGATGAAGGGAGGAAATCGAGCAAATTGTTGATCAATTGGAGTTGGTGGACCATATGGCGAGGCAAGATGAAGTGAAATATTGGAGTGTGATGATGACATCGGCGAAGATGAGGAAGAGGAGGAGATGATGAAATGCATAGTAATCTTGGAGACAACGGATGTACTGCCGCAAGATACACGTGAGTTATCGGAACTAAAATATGTGAAATAGTTCGTCGTATGTCTAATAATTTGATTTCTTTTGTGGTCGCCACCCATAGCCCTCCAAGAGCCCGCCCACCTTACTCTGAGAGGATGGAGCCGTGGTTGGCCTTGATGGGCGGCGCAAGAAGACGTCGTCGATGAGGCCACACCTTACGACGACTCGTCCCACCAGCGATACTGCTGATGTACGTGCCGGACGCGTGCGTCGTCTCCTCTTGGTGGAGGAGGCTCGCTCATACAGACGCTCCTAGCGTGGTGACTTGTACCCGTGCGAGCAGAGCGGCCATGCACGCCATGGTAAGTATTAATTTTGTAAATTACATTGTGTATTCTTGACGCTATGTCCATATGCATATCACTTTCGTGTGTGGCGGGTGGACCACGCTAGGAGCTGCACACGACGGGTCGATGTCTTGTCCAGCTACGGGGCGGAGTTGCCATCTCATTTGGGACGAGATGGCAGAGGCCTGGGACGCATGGTGGCGGCTTTGGCGAGATCGTGGAGCTGGGTTCTTGTCGGCGACGTCGACGCTACTCACCGTGCCACCTCGAGACCGCCGCAGCGTGCCTACACACCCCACGACCCGGCTCCTCGTTACCAGCCGGAGGCGAGTGCGCTTCCACACTCCTTTGCCTCCGGCCCAGCGCGTGGTGGAGGGTCCGTTGGCGTGCACCACGCGCTCCCACCATGGTCCCCACGCCGGGTAAGTCGAGCTACTTACGTTGAGTTTTGCATCACGTAACTACAATTAAAAGGTATTATCCAACGCGCGAGCTACGTTGAGGGTGGAGGCGATTCGCTCGACCCACGACTCCTCGGGCCACGCCGAGCGGGAGTTCTTCGCGGACCGATTCTTGGGTGGTGCCAGATTAATCTTGCCTCTGCAAACCACAGGCACGCGGCCCCTGCAAACCACGATTCACGCGGCCGGAGTTCGGTACCTTAGGGTACACGTTGCCTCCCCGCGACCGTCGACCGGTGCAGCGTTACAGCCCTTCGGACTACGGGCAGGCGGTGCCATCGCAGGAGCAGGCGGGGCCATCGCAGGCGCTTCACCCTCGCCCTCTTGACGATGCACCGCCTCAAAGACGAGGTCAAGAGGGTCGTCGAGGAGGGTGGGGCCGACTAGGGACTCGTTGATAGGTCTTCATCCTACTTTTGTTCTTACTTTGTACTATTCTACATTGTTTAGAGTGTTGTTCTCGCTTTGTTACTTTGTTCGTACTGTTTTACAATGTTAATAGTGATGTTCACGCTTTTTTTACCTTTCCGATATCAATGCGACATGACAACGCGAACGTTGCAGCTTTCTCGGACCGATTCGACAACACGCTGCAGCCCACTTTTTCAGATCGATTCGACAACACGCCGCGCGTAGCGGCTTTCTCGGCGAGGCCACGAACGCCGCGCTGGCGTCACCGTTCAGGTCTTGCTGCCGCCCACGCCCCGTGTAAAGGGGAGATGTGCGGGGGCACGGGCGTCCTCGTCTGGAGGGGGCGTCCTCGTTCATCTTCGCGGGAGGCCCGCCACGCCCGTGTAAAGGGGAGACGTGCCGTCGAGGTGGATCGGGCGGGGGCACGGGACGTCCTCGCTGCGGAGGGGCGTGCCTATAAGAGGACTCTCGAGGGGAGAGCGAAAGCACCTCGATTTCCGCTGAACATTCTTCCCCCAAACCCCGCAATCGTTCCACATATCCTCGTCTTCATCCCGTTCCTTGCCCCCAAAGACTATGTCTCAAACGGCGAGCTCTGTAAATCGGAGGGCTCGTGCACTTGCCAATGCAAGACAGGTCGAATGTCCCAACTGCCACGTGCAAGCTAATGTGTTGTACGCTAACACTCGCGAAAATAATGGGCGAGTGTTCTACAAGTGCCCTTTTTTCTCTGTAAGTGAAAAGCTAGTTTGATTCTTTCTTGTGCACACTATTTGTTCTATTCGAGTTGTGTAGTTGTTCTGCGATATCTCATTTCTTCCCACGGCCTGAATGCTTATTTACGTCATCACGTAAGACTGCAGGTGCCAATATTTCCGAAGGCGGACACCATGGACACCTCGAGGGGCGCCCTACAACCATTGTACCACAGAGGATGCAGTGACCTTCTATGGAGGAGAGGATGGACCCTATGCTTGAGCAGAGGCTGAACATGCTGATGTTCAAGATGGAGCGCATTTTAGATCATATGAAATGGTTAGAGAAGATTGTATATGTGGCTATCGTTCTTGTATTGTACTCTATTCTTTGAAGTAGTTAATTTCGTGCAAAGGGGCGAGTTGGTCACGCATGTCTTTCGAAGTGGTTTCCAGATATCATATCTTCATGTATCTGTTTGTTACATGTTAAGCAGGCTTTAATTATAATATTTTCGTGTGATATGGCTGTCCAAACTGGGTTCCAAGGCTTTAATTCTAAAGGCCGCTGAATAGGGTTAGTTAGTTCAGTTTTCTGCGCTACTAGTTCACGAAGCTTCCTCGGGCAGAGACGATAACACGCTGCACCACGCTGCTCGGGCAGAGACGACAACACGCTGCACCCCGCTTTTCAGACTGAAACGACAACACTCTGGACCACGCTGCTCTCGCTGAGACGACAACACGTTGCACCCCGCTTTTCAGACTGAGACGACAACACTCTAGACCACGCTGCTCGGGCAGAGACGACAACACGCCGCACCCGCCAGATCAAACGACAACACTCGGACCACGCCGCTCGCCGAGACGACAACACGTTGCACCCGCCAGATTGAGACGACAACACGCCGCACCCGCGCCAGATCAAACGACAACACGCCGCACCACGCCGCCGGCAGAGACGACAACACGCCGCACCCGCCAGATCAAACGACAACACTCTGGACCACGCTGCTCGGGCAGAGACGACAACACGATGCACCCCGCTGCCGATCAAACGACAACACTCTGGACCACGCTGCTCTCGCTGAGACGACAACACGCTGCACCCCTTTTCAGACTGAGACGACAACACGCTGCACCACGCTGCTCGGGCAGAGACGACAACACGCCGCACCACGCCGCCGCAGAGACGACAACACGCCGCACCCCGCCAGATCAAACGACAACACTCTGGACCACGCTGCCGGCAGAGACGACAACACGCCGCACCCGCCAGATCAAACGACAACACTCTGGACCACAGCTGCTCTCGCCGAGACGACAACACGTTGCACCTCGCACCGACCGAGACGACAACACGCCGCACCCGCCAGATCGAACGACAACACGCGGCTTTGATGATGGGTGACACGTCGTCGAGTAACCCTCACCACCACTATAAAACATGGCGAAGGGTAGACATCCAACACAACCAAACCAAAGAATCAACGCCGGTGAATCTACACAAATTAGGACACAATGTCGTTTCTCACGTCGCCTCTTGAAGCGAAGTCATCCCGCCCGAATATCCGGATGCGATGGCGCCGACGCCCGATTCTGCCGGAGTTGCCCGACCAAAATGCGATCGCAACCTACCGCGAAGATTGAGCAATCTACCCATGGGCGGCGGCGCTGCGCTCACTCTTCTTGTGCGCACCTACAAGGTAAACCTATTGGTGTCCACACAATACAGGGTAACACTACCATCTCATGCATCGTTCTTTCTTTTCTCAGCACGAGGGCCGGTGTTGCTTCTTCCAATGGATCGACGGGCCGGAACGACGTGACTACGAATTTCTCAACAACTGCCACGACAACCACCCCCGCCGCTCGAGAACTTCACCCGGTGGGAGAGGCCGCCAGGATATGTCCCTTTTCTAGATCGACCAGAGCTCAGGGCCGGTGTGCGAGGGGCCAACCAATCGGTGAGTTTCATGCGTTATACTCATGTTAGTCTCACAAATTAGTAGTTCTAAACAGTTCATCGCACACAGGAGTTCAAAAGGACACTTTCGAACATCAACAAGTCAAAGGAGGAATCTCCTCCAGGGCCACCCGAAAGCCCCGACGTTTGCGAACATGGCCTGGAGGCAGTGGTTGATACCTGCCACGGTGATCTAGTGGACCGAAGATTCTACCGGTGCCCCTTGCCCGAGGATGAATGGTGCGGCTACTTCAAGCGGTGGACCGGAGACGTACCACCCACATCTCGCAACTTGCATGGGATAAGCGGGGAGCAACCTCTCCGTGGTGCCACTACCGCCCGTAAAAGCCGGACTTTAGCACGATACGGTGTTATGCAACCACCAAAGGGCATCTTGCATTGATCGCAGGCACGCTTCGGTTGTCCAAGCATAAGCCCAACACACACCTCTGCACCATATAGTGGAGGCGAGCCGAAGCAGAGCGGCGCCCGCATGTCTCCGACAACGGCCAACACAAGAGAGGCGCAAGAGGTTCCTCCTCTCGAAGAAGAAGGGACAAGGGAAGCAATGCCGAGGTCCGCACCACGCAACAAATCCTCGGCGTTGCGCGGACCATCCGGAACCGGGTGGTATTAACATAGGGGACGCCGAATCGGGATGACATGCCCATATGGGAGGCGAAATCCACATAAACAACAACCAAAATTTAAGTCTTATACACCGAGACGCGTGCGGCATAGGCCACCCAATGGGCGACAGCTGGGAGCACTGCGGAACCCCATGGAGTTCTTTCATAGTAGGGATTGAGCGGTGTCCGAGAATAAATCGCAAAATTAGAACGGGTCAGGTAATATGCAGAAAATGTATGACATCATTCTGGCTGTACCCAGATAGGCGGAACGATCATTTGTTCCACCACGACGAACAGTGCTTTCCTTATTAACCTCGTCACTATTGTAATGCCCATGTAATATAATATAATCTAATCTATTGCTTATTTTCTCATCGAACTTTGATTGTATGTGCCCTTATATATGTTCAACAAATAATTTAAGTGTTCATAACATGAGTTGTTGTCGACCATAAAATTTTGAAAATTCACATGCTGTGATGTTCATAACAATAAAATGAAATTTTCAAATGTTCATAACAATCAAATTTTATTGTTTGAATTTAAAAACATTGTTCAGATCTTCAAATTATTTGAAATTTTTATGGTAATATCACTGATTTATCAGGAACCTCCATAAAAAATTTCAAAATTTTCCGACGTCGTGGTTGTCCAATTTAATTTTTATCGTGCTCGTGATTCTACCCATGAAAGTGCCTTTTCCGATTTTCGCAACAAATGGCCGGCCCAACGTCTGGCTATCTCGCCCATACGTAAGTGGTAGCCCGCATTGCGTAGGCCGCCCTTGAATTTTTCCGTAATTTTTGGACCGTGTCTGGCCTGTCCCGCGGGGCAACGAAAACCCCTTAGTGCCCACGATTTCCGTGGTTTCGTAGCCGTAAGTGCCTTTTCCGACTTTCGCAACAAAATGCCGGAGGAACGTCTTGCTATCTCGCCCATATGTAAGTGGTAGCCCGCACTGCGTAGGCCGGCCTTCATTTATTCCGTCTTTTTTTGACCGTGTTCCGCCTATCCAGCGGGGCTATGAAAATACGAAAGTGAGATGCGTATCACTAACGAACTAAAATAATTCTTCCCGTCTATTACATGACAAGAGTTTTTTTAGTTTTTTCCTGTTTAATATAACAATTATTGCATAAACAGTTCACAACAAAATTTACTTAAATATTAAAAATGTACAGTATTATCGCCAAACAGTTGAACGACTACTAGTAGTCGCCACACCGCTCGGCGACTACTAGTAGTCGCCAACCGGCTTGGCGACTACTAAGTAGTCGCCGAGCGGTGTGGCGACCACTACCTCACCTGGCGACAACTGGCTGTCACCGGGCTGACACGCGGGATTACGGTATAGTCGCCAAACCGTGTGGCGACTACCATATTATCGCCAAACCGTTTGGCGACGACCCTATTATCGCCAAACGGTTTGGCGACCGGATATTATTTCTGCAATTTTTAAAATACGTGTATTAATGTCGCAATTTCGAATTAAAATAATATTATTTAAAAAAAAATTCACAAACCTTTACTAAGTCAATAATATCTCAAACATTCTATGAAACAAAGCTAGCTTGACAGTGTATAACTATTTTTATGCAGAAGTTGTAATATTTGTGCTCCCCCTAATTGGGTGCAAGACTATTTATCGATCAGAACTTTAATGATCAAAGCTCTTTAAGAGGAAACATTGACATATTACAACTTTGACTATATTAGATCCTTAAAACTTATCATTATCAATTTAGCATTAAGTTACTTGTTAGAGTAACTAAACAACTAGAGATCATATCGTTTTTAAGGTTCAGAATATACCAGAGCATTAAGTTCGGGAATAGAATATACCAAAACATTTCGAATGTCTCAGATCATTAATACAAGAGAGAAAGTGATCATTAAAGCACCAAAATATATTAAACAATTATCCGAGGAGCAAAGAAACAACCAAGACAAATATAAGTTCAAATGCAACAAACAGATATAGATAAACTTAAGGTCTTATAGTTTGTTCTTAAGGTGCTCCCAATATCCCCCAATACTCCCTTTTACATAAAGAAACCCAGCCGAACTATTCTATTAAGATTCTCCCCTTTTGATATCAATTGCCAAAAAGGGTGCTACTTGCGCCTGGAGAAGATCCTCTTGAGCTATCTAAAAACTGAGCTTTTTCTAGGAGGGGAGAGAACCTGAACATCTTCATCATCTGATTTTTCTTGAGTTTGAGGACTTGGCACTGAGGCCATTGCTTGATTGTGCCAGCTCGGATAATCTGGATCACCAGGCTGAAGAGACATATTGTGTAAGTCTTGTTACATCTTGTTTAAGGAGTCATTGATGGCAACAGTAGAATCAGTGATTTCTCCCAATTCAGCAATAATGAATCTCTGAAACTGGTGTTGACAGTCTTCCATCCCCTTGAAGGCATGCTCAGTATAGTTAAAGTGATCTTCCAAATTTTCACCTATCCAATCAAGAGACCTGTGATTGATTTTGAAGCCATCATCGATTTGATTAGATACTTTCTTTTGATTTTCATCAATCTTCAAATTTATGTCATATAGTCTGTCTCTTAGCAGATTTTGATTTGTACCAAGTTTTTCCATCCAGTTTGTCATGTCCCATTGATTGCTTCTTATGTGGTCAAATCTTGTATAGGTTTTATTTCTAAATTTTACTTGTTCTTCATATTGCCTCCTCATTTGTTCTTGGATCTGCTCATCGTACTACTGCATAGCTTTCATGTGATTTTTATGCCTTTGAGCTGCAAGACTTTGATCTTCCTCATACCTTGCTTGGTATCCTCTTTGATTAGCATAATATTGTTGTTCATAGGATTGGAACCATGCAGGCTGAGAATCAAAAAGACTTTCCCATCCTGGAAAAGTGTCATGCTGAGCATGTTCAGGATGTGCTTCAGGAGGAGGATAATTAGCATCAAAAAGGTTTTCCCACCCAGGAAAAGTGTCTCTCTGTGCATGTTCTGGGTGAGCTGCAGGAGGTGAAGGTGGATAAAATGAAGAAAATCCTTGAGGCACTCCTGACCCTCCTGCTTCATGATCATGGGCTCCAGGCCTTATACCCTTATCCTCCATAAACCTGGCAGCAGCAGCCAATTCTTGAAGATGATGAATTTGTTGCTCCTCAGCAATAGATTGAGCAACTGAGCTAGAGACCACTTGGGTAGCAGCATCTTCTTCAAAATAAGGCTCTCTAGCATTCCAAGAGCAACCTCCATATACTTCAGTAGGCTCATGTGACAGAGAGAAAGCTCTTGATGCTGACAGTTCTGGCATTGGAGTGTGTGGTACATTTGGAATTTGAGCAACTGGTCTTGAAGAGTGAGCAAACTAAGTAAGACTTTTACTTTTGACTCCACTATGAGCTCTTCTCCCAGACTTGCTTGCACTGAGATGGCTGCTTTGACCATGTGAATGATGAGAGTAGTGACTGTAACTGCCACCAATACTGTATCCTTCATCATCAGCTCCATCATGAGCACTTGGCTCTATACTTCTCTCAGACTTGCTTGTACTATGATGACTGCCATGACTTTGAGGATTATGGCTGTAGCTTGCACCAACACTGAATCTATCATTATCAGCCTCAATATGAGCACTTGGCTTATTTTCTTCTTCTGTTCCAAATTCTGGGATTATTTCCACACTTGGCTGCCTTTCCTCTTCCAGATTGGGTTGTGCTGGATCTTCTTCTTCATGAGGTTGATTTTGTTGCAAATTATAAAGAAATTCTAACACCCTGAGGTTTTCTCCAGTAGCCTTGTTCATAGAGTATTTCTTGGGAAAACATTTGAAGTCCCTGTTCAATTCTTTTTAAGTGATCATACCTTGAGCCAGAAGCATTTGGGTTATTTGTTGAGCAAAAGGTAAGGGACTTCCCATTTTCCTATATATAGCCTCTTCCATTTCCCCAAAAATGTAGTCCACTAAGTTTCTAAAGGCTGTCTCGAGAGTATCAGATGTAACAACCAAGCTATATTAGGAGTTACTCCTTCTTTATAACCAGACTTAGGGAATATCGTGTGCCTTAGGAGCAGATGTAGGACTTTTGCTTCCTTTGACAGGCATTGAACCCTATTGGGACTGAAGTTTGCCTCTGTGATATCTCTATAGATGTGAGCAGATATTTGCAGGTCTGGCATATCCCCAATCTGTCTCCATCTCTGTCCAGGGAATATTCTTTCATGGATTCTTGTTCTATTTAGCAAGAGACTTGACGCTCCAATAGCAGCTTCAAATTGAGGTGATTTCACCTTTCTGATTCTTCCATCAATAGTGAACATTATGTACCTTCTTTTCTTGTTTACCAACAGGGATGCATAGAACTCTAGGGTTCTGTTAACATTCCAAGGAATGTCACTGTTGGACATAAGATTAGCCAAACCAGGAGTTGAATATATGTAATCAAACAATCTGTTGGAACCAGTTAGTGAGTTTACTTGGTTCCAATCTACAAATTGATGATTTGAAAGAGCTGACACTAGAGTTCATTTTCTATCTCTTCTATTCTTGTAACCAATAAATATATTCTTTTGAAGATTTGTTATGAACAGTTCATTTGGAGGAGCTTTAGAAACTGGAAACCATGTCTTCTCATTAACAAGCCTTATTGCCCTTAATTTCTTTCCTCCTAGAGTGGCAAGACTTTCCCAGTTCAGTGTATCTACCTCATCAACCAATTCAACATTTTCAGAGGATGATTCGCTACCAGGCTCATAGTCACTGTCCTTAGAAGATGAGTCTGATTCAAATACTTGTTTTCTTTTCCCTTTCTTTGGATGAGGTGTGGCCATCTTTCTGTTCAACCTACCAGCTGTGTGAGTGTCTTGAATGAATACTGGTCCTTGAGATTGTCTAGACAGTGAAATTCTAGGAGAACCAGTCGTTTTCTGCTTTTTCCCTTTGACTTTTTCAACAATTTTCTCAATCAATCCCCGTTTATCTGGGTTCTTTGACCTCATACTGTCACACTGACCCAACTAAGTATTTTGCTCAATCTGATTCAATAAGAACCTTTTCCAAGCACAACTGACTAGACCTAAGTAGAAAAAGAACTGAAGTCTAAGTTCTAGGTCTAGGGTTCTGACAGGAAACAAACGAGAAAAGTCCAAGGTTAACAAACTGAGCCTTAAAAAGATTCTTGCGCAAGAAGACCAGAGGAACACCGTTGTCAGAACCCGACTTGGGATTGCTTCAGTGTAATGAGAGAGAGATTTCTGGTCTTGAGAGCTTTGCGCAAGAAAAAGGGACAACAATGGGGAATTTCCGGTTGAAGGAGGAAGTAACGGCAGTTAATGTGGATGAAAGAAGTAGACGTGGTCTTGGTAACTGATGCCTTTATTTCAGGGTGGTTGGAGGGAACAGGCGTCCAGAGATGATGGTGGTTGGACCCACCAAGTAAAATAGTTTCCATGAAATCAATGTGGGTCCCGAAATCAAGGATAGGTTAGCATTAGATAAGACCTAAAGCACAAGATAAAATTTTGACCAAATTTCAGAACTTGAGATGAGTAGATTTTAAAAGTGATCAAATTTGTTTGAATTCAAGTTACGAGTTAGACTCAGAGATATCCACCAGCATGCCAGACTGATTTGAGAGAAAGATAGAGAGTTTGCCTTTTGCGTCGGACCAAACATCTCAGAGGATTTATTTAACTATGGACTTAACCAAATTTAGTCCGTAGTAAAAGAGTTTTGCTCTGGACAAAAACTGAGACAAAATTCCTTTAACGTCGGACCGAAAAATTTTAGTCCGTTGCATATAATCTTTTGCTTTTGAATTGGTTCGTCGCAAATGAGTAACTCTCAGTTCACTTAATTAGGTTTTAGTCCACAGTACATGTGCATGTCTCTGAATTTTTTAGAAACTAAGAGATATAGCTAAGTTCCTTTCATTTTCAAGGATCCACTTGAAATAGTAGACTGAATACTGAAGATTGGTCCTGATAAATCTCCAGATAAGAACAATCAATCAAAGAAAGAACAAAACTAAGAAAAATTTGAGATCTTTGGAAATGTGTGAGCCATTTCCAACTAAGAATTAGTATGAGCAACCCAGCCTCAACAGGAAGGACTCAAGTGCTGATTAGACTACTCAGTCAATTTTGTAGTAAAAACTTTGAAGGAAAATAGATTTTCCTTAATTTACTACAGTTCAGATGAGATGAGATGAGATAGAAGCATAGAGAAGGAAATACTTATAGCATCATTTTCCAAATTTTTAGTTATAGACTTCTTCTTTTATTTTGAAACTTGTTTTATCATGACTCAGCACTTGGGATTGATTTGTTGACATGGTGGGTATTAAGAGATGCATGTCAAGCAATCTTGGCTCCCCCTTAATGTGACATACTCAAGCAACATTTGAATAGGCAATAGTGTTCAATTCATTTCTTAATTTAGAGAATCTGGCCTCATCAAGTGGTTTAGTGAAAATATCAGCCAATTAGTTCTCAGTTCTTACATAACTAAGCTTAATGTCACCCTTAGCAACATGGTCACGAAAAAAAATGATGTCGGATTTCAATATGCTTAGTTTTAGAATGCTGGACCGGATTGTTTGCTATTTTCACAGCACATTCATTATCACATAACAGAGGCACATTATCAAACTTAATGCTATAATCCAAAAAGGTTTGCTTGATAAATAGAATTTGAGCACAACAATTGCCAGCAGCCACATATTCGGCTTAAGCAGTGGAAAGTGCTACTGAATTGTCTTTTAGAACACCAAGAAACCAAAGATCTTCCAAGCAAATAACAACCCCCTGAGGTACTTTTACGATCAATTTTGCAACTGGCATAATCGGAATCCGAATAGCTAAGAAGCTGAAAAGAAGCACCTTTAGGGTACCATAAACCAGTGCAAGGGGTAAATTTTAGATATCTTAATATTTTTTAACTGCACTAAGGTGAATTTCTTTAGGAGCAGTTTGAAATCTAGCACACATATAGACACTAAACATGATATCGGGCCTAAATGCTATCAAGCAAAGTAGTGACCCTATCATGGACCTATACAGCTTTTGGTCAACTGACTTATCTCCCACATCTTGATAAAGATGTGTATTAGTTGCCATGGGAGTTTTGATTGTTTTGCATTCTTCCATCTTGAAGCACTTGAGGAAGTCCTTGGTGTATTTTTCTTGTGAGATGAATGTTCACTTCTTTAGTTGCTTGACTTAAAATCCTAGAAAAAATGATAGCTCCCCTATCATGGACATCTCAAATTCTTTGGCCATCATGTCACCAAACTCCTTGCAAAAAGAGAGATTAGTACATCCAAAGATAATATCATCTACATAAATTTGGCAAGCCATTAATGCGCCATTGATTTCTTTTAAGAACAGTGTTGGATCAACTTTTCCAATTTTGAAGTTCTTTTCTAAGAGAAAATCTCTAAGACGCTCATACCATGACCTAGGGGCTTGTTTCAGGCCATAGAGAGCCTTAGATAATTTATAAATATGATTAGGCATATTTGCATCTTCAAAACCAGAAGGTTGTTCAACATAAACAGTTTCATCAATGATACCATTTAGAAATGCACTTTTCACATCCATTTGAAAAAAGGTGATATTAAAATAAGAGGCAAAGGCAAAAAGGAACCGAATAGCTTCAAGACGTGCTACAGGGGCATAAGTCTCCCTATAGTCTAAACCTTCTACTTGAGTGAAGCCTTGAGCTACTAGCTTTGCTTTATTGCATACCACAACTTCATTTTCATCTTGTTTGTTTCGGAACACCCATTTTGTACCAATCACGTTGTGATCCTTTGGTCGCTTCGTTAAGCTCCAAACTTTATTTCTTTCGAAATTGTTGAGCTCTTCTTCGATGGCCACAACCCAGTCAGTATCCTCTAGTGCTTCTTTTACTATTTTTGGTTCAACACAGGAGACAAAAGAGTAATGTTCACAAAAAGAAGCTTGCCTAGAGCGAGTTTGGATACCTTTACTGATTTCACCGATGATTTGGTCCGTGGGGTGGTCCTTAACAATTGTATGATGGCTTTTGATAAAGATTGGTCAGTCTTGGTCTTTTTCTTCCTCTTCTTCTTGGGTTCCATCATGTGGTACCATTGATGATGTAGGCAGTTCATCTTTATCTTCCTTGGGCTTTATGTCTCCAACTTCCGTTTTCTTCATTGCTTGCACTAAGGCATCATCTCCTACATCATCAAAATTCTCATGCTCACCTTGTGAGCCATTAGATTTGTCAAACTTAACATCATATGTTTCTTCAACTAAGTCAGTAGAATTATTGAATACTCTGAAAGCTTTTGACTTATAGGAATATCCTAATATAATGCCAATATCACATCTAGTTTGAAATTTTTCTAGATGTGCTCTCTTTTTGTAGATATATACTTTACAACTGAACACACGAAAATAGGATATGTTAGGCTGCCTACCAACCAATAGCTCATAAGGAGTTTTCTTAAGAAGTCTACAAAGGTAAAGACAATTAATAGCATGACAGGCAGTATTAATGGTCTTAACCCAAAAAGTACTAGATGTTCCATATTCATCTAACATAGACATAACTATTTCAATGAGAGTTCTATTCTTTCTCTCAACCACACCATTTTACTGAGGAGTATAGGAGGCTGAGAGTTCATACTTAATTCCTAGTTCATGACAATATTCAATTATGTTAGTATTAACAAACTCAGATCCATTGTCACTTCTAATTTTCTTGATGGGGCAATCAAACTCATTTTAGGCCTTTTTTGCAAAAATTCTAAATTTTTTTCCAATTTCACTTTTATTTGGCAAAAAAAACACCCAAGTAAAACGGGAGTAGTCATCAACTACTATGAGGCAATATGAGTTACCACCAATGCTAGCATATGAAGTGGGGCCAAACACATCCATATGCAAAAGCTCAAGTGATCTAGTGGTGGACATGATACTTTTAGTAGGATGAGAATTAGCCACTTGTTTACTAGCTTGGCAAGCACTACATAGCTTATTCTTTTCAAATTTAACATCCTTCAGACCCACCACTAGCTCATTTTTGAAAAGCTTTTTGAGGTTAGACATACCTACGTGCCTAAGACGCCTACGCCAGAGCAACCCAAGGGAGACTTTAGCAAATAGGCAACTCGAGATGCAAGAGGAGTTAGATTTGAAATCAACTAAATAAAAGATTTTGAAATTTGAAACATTTGAAAATAAGTTTTTTAGTTTTGTCAAACACGGTTACCCCATCACTAGAAAGATACAATGGAATCCAAGATCACATAGTTGAGCAACTGATAGTAAATTGAAATTTAATGATTCAACAAGAAGAACATTCTCAATTGAATGACCATTGGAGATAGCAATCTTACCCATACCCTTTACCTTTTTTTTTGCTATTATCTTCAAAGGTAATCTTGTGACTCGGATCATTCTCTCCTTCAATAGAGGTGAACATTCTTGAGATCCCGGTCATGTACTGTGTGCAACTACTGTCAATTACCCAATGTTGGCCTCTACTTTTGTAGTTCACCTTATCCTCATCTGTTCTTGCCATGAGGCATAGTGGAAATAAAGGTGGAGGAGTTGACTCATCCAAGGCAAGCCCAGCTAACCCTTTTGACCTTGAGTCTTCATCGTTTGAGGAGGACTCTTCGCTCGAACATTCTTCATCTGTCATCCACTCCCCAATGTGAGCCTCCCCCTTTCGTTTTCTTGAGTATTTCTTAGAGTAGCCCTTCTTGAAATACTCTTCTTGTGCTTGTCATGAGCTTTCACTTCATCTTCATCATCTTTGCCTTTGTACTTGCTTTTCTTCTTGATCTTGTTAGGGCATCGAGCAGCTATGTGGCCTTTCTCATTACACTCAAAGAAGATGACATTAGAAAAAGGATTTTTTTAGTGGTAAGAGAATGACCTTCCTTTGTCTTTGATGTTGACCCTTCTCATGATTTTGTTGGCTTTTCTCATGAGCAAAGCCAGCTTCTTTACATCCTCGTCCATATCATCACATGACTCATCACCATCTTCATCATTTGATGAGTCTTGTACTATCTCCTTGACCTTGAGAGCGATGGATTTCTTCCTTAGGGCATCCTCTTCTGCCAAGGTGAGCTCATGAGCTGAAATTTTGCCCAATAGCTCGGTTGGTGTGAGTCGGATGAGATCACCACTGTTGGACAGATAAGTGATTAAGCTGTGATAAGCCCGAGGCAGTACTTTTATCATCTTCCTACAAACCTCAACATCAGAAATTTTAGTTTCTAAGCCTTTAAGCTCATTTACAATCGGATTAAGTCTAGAGAACATATCATTTGCATTTTCATGAGGAAGCATTATAAACTGATCAAATTTTTCTCTAATCACGAAATATTTCTCTTCTTTTATATCAGAAATTCCCTCATGAATTTCTTTTAAGATTGTCCAAATATCATAAGTAGACGTGAGATTACTCACCCTATCAAATACTTCGTTGCTAAGACAAGAAAATATGGTATTACGGGCTTGAGCATCAAACTGCATATTTTGAATCTCACCATGAGTGGGATCACCATATGTAGTTTGCCCTTCGGCTATAATGCGTGGAGGCAAAGGCTTCTCTGTGACTCTCTACACATCATACCTGACAGCCTCCAAATAACATCTCATCCTAATTTTCCAATAAGCATAGTTAGTACCATCAAAAACCGGTATTCTACCTACGTTAACAGTTGCAGATCCATTCCCTTTGGTCATTCACTAATATTGACTAGAGTAAGACACACCATCAAAAAAATGTAATAAAGATAGGTGATACAATCAATCTTTTGTATATATGACATGGTGAAAGTATAAGAGACTAGAATAGCATCTATTTAGGAATCTGCAGCAACTAGAGTGAACCTTTTTTTTTTGCTAGACACAAACACAACTGAATTACAAGTGGGTAGTATCTCTCCTACAGTTGCAGCTTGCTGATCTGCGGCGACTAGAGTGAACCTTTCTCCAGTTAACGAATAAAAACTTGCTGGTCAAGGAAAGAAAGTAAAAAAGAGAGCTTCAAACCAAAACGTTATCTGGCCAGACAGAGTCTACCTGGACTGCAAGCAAACAGACCCAATCTTCGAATCAATTATGTACGTAGCTCGATCAGGATATGATTTCTTATATACACAAACCAACCCTAGTTTATTGGGGGTGCTTGCACTGCATTGAGCGGTTAGGTCATCGCTGATCTCATGCATCCCTGCTCAAATTGAGGGTTTTCGCTGGAAAAGGTCCAAACACAGGATTAGCCCGTTCACTCAGAGCCTCGCCACGAATCCTGAGACCTCCGAGGCTTTTTCGCAAATCCGGGGACATGGGAGCATAGTTAGGAATCCGAGCGAAATTTCGGCCACGACGAAATTTAAAGTCCCGGCTGATAAAAAAATTAGAAAAATTTTCAAATTGCTTCAGTATTTCAGAAATCTCGACCGAAATTTTTCAAAATTTCGGTTTTTCGGACCGAGATTAGCACATATTGGACCCCCAATTATTTCTAGCCCCGCCAGTTCACAAGTGTTCAAAAAAAGCCCCAAATTTCGGTTTCCTGCATTAAAAGATTCTGAATTTCAAATTTGCTTTTGAATTTTGATCAGATTTTGGCCGAAATTCCGAGATTTCGCCCAATTTTCGGATTTTGGCCGAAATTCCAAGATTTCACTAAAATTTCATATTTCGGCCACCTCCGAGATGGGATCCCAAAATGAAATTTCAAATCCTGCGAGGGAGCTGTGGGAGCACGGGGATTCTTAACACTGGAAGAGTAGTACTATTTGCGTAGCAGACAATTACAGTGTTATCATACAGTTGGTTAAGGGAATCTTTGTGCCCACATTTTTTTCTTGACGTGGAATAAACCAAATTTGTTCTGACGAATAATACTTCACTGAGAGGTTGGCAAAACGATTATTGTGAAGCGTAAGCAGGTTTCAATATGAATATATTGACCAGCAGCTTATGTAGAAACGCAACCGTGCATAAGGTCATGAACTCACCACAGATGTGAGTCAATGTATTCTACGTCAGCTTGTGCGGATGCCAACCTATTGCAACTGTGTCCAACATTGTTCAAATCCTTCTAAAAAACGTGAAGCGTAGACAATATTGCCTTCAAGTGGACCAACGTGTGAAGAAGCACACATTTTTTTGTAATAGTGAAATTAGCTCCGACGAAAATGTGAAATTAGCACTGCAACGATGCCGTCGTCCTCTTATTCAGCTTCTTTTTGAAACAACAATACTGTCTTCTTTCACCATAACAGAAATTTGTAATAATAATAATAATAATCAGACGTTACACTGTCTTCTTTCACTATCATAATGCACTAAATTGGATAAAAAAAATTACCAGCCATAATACACCATCATAATGTGTCAGTGAGAGGGAGCTGGGAGACATACTACTTTCACTTTTACTTCTCTACCTCTTCGCTGCTCATCAGGAGGCCACAAGGGAGCACAGGACGACGAATACATAATGTTACCTCTAATCTCCTCTATTTGCAAACAAATACATATTAAAATAGCTCAACACTTCTAAGATCCATCGCCGACGCAGAGGGAGAGTACTGGGTTCGCACCAACCTAAGCACTGCCACGAAATAGATGAGAAGAAATGGAACAGGAAGAGGTAGAAGCAGAGTAAAGCAAAGTAGAGGTGTTCATGGCCATAGTTTTGTCGGACTCGTGGCTCTTGATTGTAAACTGGGGAGGTGTCTTCGCACGCGAGATGCTTATACACAGTGTTACTTGGGCACGGACAGAGGAGTTGGAATCTGACTTAGTTTCGGGGTATCCGATTGGATAAAAAATTTTAAACATAGGAAATGCTACTCGGAATTGGATACGGATGTCAGAATGTAACTAAGATTCGAAATGTCTGCTTCAGATAATTTTTTTTGACACGGGCATATGCTGTCCCGACTCCCGAGTGATGAATAGTAATGAATATTAAAGGCTTCAAGCAAACCGAGGGTCTGATTTTTGCATCTGTCCAGTAGTCCACTAGTAACCATGCTGCTCTATGATCTGCGCAATTTAGCTTTTGGGAGGGCGCTGAAACATGCACTGCTCATTTTGTTTTAATTTTGTGAGGACTGGGTGACCAGTAGCTCAAGGGTATCAGTTGGTTCCATTGGTGGGGTTGGTGTACAAGTGGGGACGTAGGGGAGATCAAATGATGACTGCAGATACATGACTCGATCTGTAACTCTTCTTCCTTCTCCATCTATCCCCTTCCTCCATTCTCTAATACTCAAAATGTTCCACTGGCAAGATCAACAAGGGGTATGCCAAATTGCCAATCACATTGGTGCACATCTCGAGATGGAGGCCAGATGCAAAATTTGGCCGTGACTTGCCCTGAACTAGAGTCATTCATCTTGCATCACTCGGGCATGGTACTCAATCCAGCCACTCAAATCACATGAACAAACGACCTCGCAACCAACCAATTGCAGATAAGAGCAGATCAGAGTTCGAGAAAAAACTGCACATAAGAGCAAGAATTGCCACTAAACTATTCCACAACTGCTTGTACATTTCCGGTTACAGGTAATGGCGGAAAGCTACTTACTACTGAATCTAACGCACAAGCCATGGAGGAGGGAGACACCTCACTTATCTTGGTCCAAGTTGCGGCATCAATAGTGGACATGTCCGCATAACCTTTCCCATTTCCGATTTGCTCGAGCACGCCGAACAACCTTGCGATGCTAGAATAATCTTTACTACTTACAAACTGTTTATGATCTAGGTCGCCCTACCGTATGGGCGAGCCAGCTCAGCCCAAAGCCTCGGGTTAGGCCAACTGTATTAGGCTGTTCTACAATTTTTCAAGAGATTTTCATGTGCTGGGTTGAGCTTTTCAAATAGTGCTTAAAAAGAAATCCGGATCACTTTCATTCCCCTGCCGTGCCGACGATCGAAGCTCAGAACTCACAAGTATAAACAATAGATGAGGGCAAAACGACGTAGTCCTAGACTTTTATCAACTTTAATGCTCTTTCGGTAAGACTTGTGTGTACAATGAGAACGCCTTGCCTCCTTTTTATGTAGGAGGAGGACGTCCCCCATGGTGCTTGGTGCATAAATAACAATATAGAACTACACTAGCTAATATGCCTTGTGGGACCATAGTGCCTTAGTAGGCCTTCGTTTAGGTAAAGAGTCCATGCATAATTGGGCCCAAACAAACAAGCCGAGTCCAGAGCGGCGTTGGGATCCATCGTGCTCGGTTTAGTGGGCCCAAAGTCCAGAAAAGATTGGTTTTTGTGGTCTCGGCCTAGTTCAGCTCGGGCTAGGAAGGTGGCCTCGGTGTGTGCTTGTGGATGTGATTCATACGAGTTATTATGCCCTGGATCGCAAGGAAGCGAGACCGACCAGCCTCCAAGTCGAGCAGTGCCGTGAAAACCGGGGAAAATATGATACCGCTAAACGATTAATCGTAATATAACTGATTAATTAAAATTTAATAGTAATTATACGCTCT
The DNA here is from genome assembly GCA_036346375.1 of Guadua angustifolia. Classification (NCBI taxonomy): domain Eukaryota; kingdom Viridiplantae; phylum Streptophyta; class Magnoliopsida; order Poales; family Poaceae; genus Guadua; species Guadua angustifolia. The sequence continues at coordinate 27,740,318 of CM070502.1, forward strand.
TATTAATATATTTATTTATATTTAGAATTAGTTAGAAATATTTTATTTACCTAAAGTTATTATAATTACCACTCTACAAAACATATTTTATATTTCATTATTCATACTTCATCCAAAAGGTACATATTAGGTACTATGACATAATATTATTGACGAATACTTATACTGGGGGTACTCCACAGCAAGGTATACATCTACTTCAAGATTATCTCTCTCTCTCTCTCTCAGTCGTACGGACACGGCGGCAAGATCGGCAGCGATGCAGAGTGTTAGAGAGGGTATTACCAAAGTCTCCGTCCCTCACAGATGGGATTATCACTAAACATTGGCTGGAACACCAAATGATCCGTCTTGAGCCCGGCTCTAGGCCTCGTGGGCCCACAAAGGACCCTCGGCCTCGCTCAGACTTCTTGAGGCGGTCAGGACTGGCCGGGCCTGACGCCTCCGTAAACCGACACAGCCACAGGCCGGACGCCTCAAGCAGACTCGACTTGGCCTCGTGTCGGATCCCAACGACCTCTAACTCGGCGACCTCGCCACGTCGCCGGCCGACCTCAGCAGTCACCGCCCCATGAACGCAGCCATCTTTGGAGCAGTGGCTCATTCCCAAGGTGGCCAGGGGGCCATGAAGTCAAGCACCGGTCTCTTCACCCCGTCACGCACAGTGGAGAGACGCGCTCCGTCCCAAGGCGGTACCAGAGCACAACAGAAGCGACATCAAGATCTCGACATCAGCAGAGGGAGGCGGTGCGTACCTTCCCAACGGAACACTGTCCGTTGTGTCTACCAACCAGTGTGTGATAGACAAAGAACTGCCTGCACCAGATCAAGATCCGGACTCCCGGGTGTAGTGTACCCTTACTTTTCCTTCCCAATCTCCCGTGTAACCCGCCCCCTCTGTCTATATAAAGGAGGCAGGGCCCTAAGGGAAGAGGACTCGATTCACTCAATTCACTAGCAGACTCGATCGGACCGGACTCTCTGGGCCGATCTCTCTCCCCCTCGCTCACTCCACTCGGACGAGGCGCATTAGGCCAGCCCTTTCGCCCTCGCTTGTAATCCAGTGTAATCTACTGCACCCTAAGCAATACAAAACCGCCACCACGAACTGGACGTAGGGATATTCGGCTCGAATCCAGTATACATCTTAGACTCCTTTAGTCTATCCATTCAAAGAAAGAGAACGCGCGACCCCTATACTTACAAATTTACTTGTCGGTTATACGAAACACCGACAATTATAAACTAATTTTTATAATTAAACGGGAAAAAGCATATGATTAATCGAAAAAGGCTGATTAATCAGGTTATACGGTCAATTAATCGTTCAAATACGTTAAGTAAGCTCCGATTAAATTTTTTATGACGATTTAGAGTGTGTTTGGTTGCTTATACCAAATGGTACATGTATGATATGGTTCAAGAAAAATATCACCTATATGTTTGGTGACTTGAACGAAACCATTCCGTTCTGGATGATGTGATACAAATTTAAAAAATATTCTCTATAGATACTAAATCATTCCATTGACTCAAAATAATAAAAACAAATGATACAAAACCATCTTATTCCATTCACCCTCGTCTCACCAACCAAAACACACCCTTAATCAACTTCACCGATTAATCAGCCAGGCTTTCTCTCTCTAAAAGGAAAGAAAGAAGGAAAATATTGTCGTCGCCCAATGGGCAGAAGAAAGATCCAATCGCGACTTAGGTTGAAGGAAATGCAGGGGAGGAAGGTGACTCCCAACACGGATCTGAATCCCCATGGTCTCGTCTGCGATGATTTGGATGATGCTGCGTCAACCTCCACATTTACTGTACTGCTCCGACCTTTAGCTCGATGTCGCCGTGGCGCATGCAATCGATGTACGGCATGGTTGTCGAGCGCGGCAAGGCGAGGCGAGGCGAGGCGGGACGACGGCCGAGCGCCTGGACGCCTAGGCGAGGATTAGGCGACCAAGCATCAGCAGCAACAAGCATCAAACCATCAACCGCCCCGGCGACCCCCTCCGGCCTCTAGGCCCCGCCCCGCGGCCTCCCCTGCTCCAAACCCAAACCCTAGCTTCCGGTGCTGGAGCTCCGTACCACCCCTTGCCTTCGCGTGCCGGCGACCCACCCCACCACAGCAAGATCACATCCTATGGGTGACACTTTCGGACACGGGGGGAGGATTGCACTGCAAGCATCTGTGGTGGTAAACAACATTGGCGTGATGATTGTGTACATGATTATCACTGGTATGCCTCTCAACATGACCGTTTTTGTTACGCCTACTTTTGCTCTAGAGTTGTACTGTTGAATATTGAGCGATGGTAGTATAGGTTTAGGTGCTATTTTGAGCTACTCGTTTCAATAATGTAGAATTCTTGTAAGCTAGGGAGTTTCTTAGTCACTCATGTTGAACATTGACATGTGACCTCGGAAGAACATCCATATTCGGTGATTACAGCTCTTCTTACTTATATTCATCATTATAATCAATGCAGGGAATAGTCTCTCTTCCTTCGGGAACTGCTTGTATCCTTGAATAGTCCATGCGATTCGCCTCAAACTACTATCGATACTATCCATTCATCTGTTTTAGGTGATGTACTATCCGGAACACCAACAACTGGTGTTCATCACCATGGCATCTTTGAGGGGTGTTTCGGACCTCATTTGTGGAATTACTGTCCTGTTCTTCTTCTTGCTACAACTCTGTTCGTGTTTGCTCCATTGGTGAGCTTTAAGCATTATGGTAAGTGTGTTCCGCACTGAACAAAGAACTTCATTATGCTATTTTTTGCTTTATGGTTGCCTTCATACTAATAGAAGATCTTTGGTCATAGATTCATTGAGATGCACATCTGCGCTATCAGTAGCTGTGGTTTTTGTCATCATCACTGGGGGAATTGCAATTGTCAGACTAATAGAAGGAACTGTGGAGATTCCCAAACTCTTTTCTGAGATAGATGGAATTAATTCCATCTGGGAACTCTTTACAGCTGTGCCAGTTCTTGTCACTGCCTACATTTGCCACTACATTGGTGTGTCTCCTACTACCCACTTGATCGATTTGCTCACTGTTTTTTATTTCTACGAGATCTAAATGTGTGCTTTTCGCTATTGTATAGTTCACAGCATAGACAATGAGCTAGAGGATAGAACTAAAACTAAGCTAATTGTGCAAACTTCATTGGTTTTCTATTCAAGTGTTTACACTTGCAAAAAGCTTCTTTGCATATCTCCTCGTCGGTGAGGGTACCCTGGCCGATGTGCTTGCTAATTCTGACTCCAACCTTCACATTCTTTTTTAATGCTTTAATAGTTTAATATTAAACTGATAACTATTGTTATATCATCTACTTATATGTATGGAAAGGCATCGATATTTTTTTGTTAGTGCGAAATTTGTGTCTTCATGACAAGTGCATCTGAAATCCCTGACCAGATTGGAACTTTCATATATCACTTTAATTTGTCGCTTTATTAAATCCTTGATCATATCATATTGCAACTTACATATACCAAAATTTTTCTTATTTATTACATTTGAGATTATCTCATCTGTGTTTGATGATTTGGTTACATTACCTCAATTGTTCCAATCCTGATATTCAACTTCCTTGTGGATGTTATTTAAGTATAGCTGAGCCGTGGCCATGTCGGCTACGAGGTGAGATGCATGGCAACATAGATGTGGCCTAAGTCACACGGAACGGGGGACGACACGGCGTTCTGCGTACCGGGATCAGTCGTCCCGAATCGAGGTACGGGGTCGATACGGGACGGTGGCTGGGTCGATGCATGGGACGTTACTCGGGACGTCGTCCCGTTGGTTGCTGGAACATCCGAACTCTAGTTCCCAATTTTTCCCCAAAATCCCGAACCCTAATCCTCAGTTTTTCCCAAATCCCCAAATCAATCAAGAGAAAAACCTAATGATCTAAGGGGGGGGTTTCGAGCTTACCTCGTTCGGTGCTCATTTCGCCGTCGATACATGCGTTTTGCTTGCGTGTGGTTGCGGTCGCCTTGCGGTTCCTCCTCGCTTTGCCGCCTGCTGCAGCATCGATCCGCAAGACGCGGCGCTTTGTCGCTTGTTGCCAGGCGCGCTGCGTCTCGTCCGCCGCCTGCAAAGATTAGTCCGCGCGAACTCCATTGCCGCCGCTTCTCCCCCGCTCGCTTGGTTGCCGCAGCGATTTTTCCGGGGCGTAGTAGAAGAGAATGAGCTAGGGTTTCCTCGCTGTATGCGTTTTGTTTCGCCGCGGGTTCATCTGTGTCGTCCGCTTGCTTCGACGGCCGAGATTGCTTAGTGCGGTGTGAGGTCGGCCTGGGCTTAGCTAGGCCGCTATCGCTGCGTGGGCTTTGCTCGTCCTCCGCGCCAGTGGGCTGAGATCCGGTTCAAATGGCTATGCAAAATTTATATGAGTAGTAAAGCAGTAGTGTATGCTTTTTGCTGACGATGTAGTTCTAGTGGATGAAAGCCGGGCGGGAGTAAATAGGAAATTAGAGTTGTGGCGGCAGACCCTAGAGTCGAAAGGTTATAGACTTAGCATGACTAAAACCGAGTATATGAGATGTGACTTTGGTACTACTAGACATGAGGAGGGAGATGTGAGTTTGGAAGGTCAGGCAGTGCCCAAGAAGGATACCTTTTGATACTTAGGATCGATGCTATAGAGAGATGGGGATATTGATGAAAATGTTAGCCATAGAATTAAAGCGGGATGGATGAAATGACGTCAAGCGTCTGGCGTTCTCTGTGACAAGAGGGTACCACAGAAGCTAAAAGGCAAGTTCTATAGGACGGTTATTAGACCTGCGATGTTGTATGGTGCAGAATGTTGGCCTACTAAAAAGCGGCATGTTCAGCAATTAAGTGTCGTAGAGATGCGTATGCTGCGTTGGATTTGTGGTCATACAAGAATGGACCGAGTTCAAAACGACGAGATATGTGATCGGCTAGGGATAGCTCCAATTGAAGAAAAGCTTGTACAACACCGGTTGAGATGGTTTGGACATGTACAACGGAGACCTCCAGAGGCACCAGTGCATAGCGGCATCATAAGACGCGACAATAATGTGAAGGGAGGTAGGGGCCGGCCAAACTTGACTTGGGAGGAGGCAATCAAAAGGGATTTAAAAGGATGGAATATAACGAAAGAGTTGGCTTTGGATAGAAGTGCGTGGAAAGCAGCTATCCACGTGCCTGAACCTTGATTAGGCTTTATGCCACGTGTTGGTATAATTTTAGGCTTTGTTCTACTTCCTCATCTCTCTCTTTATCCCTCTGTTGGCGGATCGTTTTGGGTTTCAACTCTAGCCTACCCCAACTTGCTTGGAACTAAAAGGCTTTGTTGTTGTAGCAAAGTAGTAGTGTGCAACGATGACTAAGCCACAACATTCACGTGTTATATGGTTCAATATCCACCACGTATACATGGTGGTGCGATGTGCGTATCATAGCGTGACAATAATGAACTTTCTAAAGAGGACAATAATCATGGTGGTTCCGGTCGGATCAATCCAAGGTATCGTCCTGAAAATGGATGGTTCACGTTCTAAGTCTTGAACTATCATCCCTAAGAGGTATACCCCCCCTTGTACCGAGAACTTGGAAGGTATCGATCCGCGTCCTGCGTACCCGTTCCTCGACCCCATCGCACCGGGAACCTTGTGACTTAGGATGTGGCTGGTGGTGGCCGTGATGGTGCCAGCTGTGAGGTGATCGACGGCGTCATCCTCATGGACCTTAAGATGAGCTCTTCTGGGGTGATGTCCAGAGGTGGATGAGCTCTTGCGAGGTGGTGGCAAGTTGGTTGGTGCAAAGAAAAAGGCATGCTCCTGGGTTTGGACTTGATGGAAGACAATAACAAAACTGTTCAGTAATTCAATTAGCTGTCCTGGAACAGCTTCATGGCACTGTGGAGGTGGGTTTTTTTTAAAAAAACTTTTCTTCAGTGTTGTTGGTTTCAGATTTTGCAAGAGTTTGTGTAATAGTAAGGCTAATACTGCTAATCACTTCATGCTATTTTATGCTCAGCCAATCTCTGCGCGGTATACACACCTCTAATGTCAATTTCGTTTTTATGATGCCAACCAGGAATAGTGGTGTAGGCTTAACAATGGTTGTCACAAGCGCAACCGGGTGTGGTGGCAGAGCCAAGGAGTTGTGTAGGGCAAGTACAGTGGAGGACAATCGATGTGAGCAAGGGCGAAGTTCAGCCGGTTACTTTGACAGAGTCTATGGCATGTTGTAAGCTAACTCGATGTGCTAGGTAATATGAGTTTTTTTTATTCGTAGCTACATATAGGCACTTAATTATTATGAAGTAAAGATGAATATTTATTAGAGGTATGTTGGGAACATCACACTATTTTTGCATTAATATAACAATATTTAAATAATACATTTTAAAATAAAATTACAGAAAAATACATCAAAAAACAATTACATAAACATACCTCTTCACTAATTCATTTGACAACGGAAGCTTTACATCACTGAATTGACAACAGAGTTTTATTTATCCAACAATTTTGTTGTTGATTCATTTGGCCAATAGATCCATTTGGTCGGTAAGTTTCTGTCATCAAATGAATTGTCGACAAAGGTATATTTATGTAGTTACTTTTCTGACATATTTTTTGTAACTTTATTTAAAAATTGTATTATTTAAAAAAATCGTTACATTTTGGTGTCTTCTCCTATTAAGGACAATGTGAAACATTTCATGTTCTATTTTTAAGTGTTAGGGCAGAGCTCGCTAAGGAACTACTTATTTAGGACTCAGGGACTCAACTAAACTGACATGCACTTTCTTCTGCATCTCTGTCAGGTATACTTGAGCTCAAGTGTTATTCAGGCAGGTTTTGTCAAAAACATTTTGGTCGATGACATCTATATAAATCTATAGTTCTTGGAGAGGTACGCAGGCTTATCCGGTGCCCCGCCATGTCTCTCGGGGGCACTGTAGAAAATACAGTGCCTGAGATACAGTAAATATTCTGCTACAGTGTTTTTTAATAAAATATATATAATTAAATTTCTTTTTTACAGAAATGTTTATATTTTTTTAAGAAAATTAGTTTTTTGTTTATTTTTTAGGGGTTTTCTGTAAAACATTTTCCTTCTATGTTAAAATCCCTACTTGTCTCGATTTTGCCTTTCACCCGCAGCAACGCACGGGCTCAGCAGTGCAACTAGTGTAGATAATTGATGCGATGAGTATGCCTATATTTAGCTTCAGAGGAGTGGCAAGGGTTTTGGCCTTTTGCATTATTAGATGTCTGCACGAATTATTCAGTTGTCAGATTCAGTTACCCATGATTATGTTATACCATATTGCAATTACATTTTCTTACAAAAAAATGCATTGCATCAGGACTAAAAAATGTTGTAAACATGTGCAACCTAGCTAGACTCCTAGAGTCTCTTGACGTCTCAACCCGTCATGTCGAACATCATTATTAGAAAAGTTTTTATCAACTTTACGAAGGTACCATAAGATTTCACTGGATCTCTATCTCTACTGATACACCAATGCAGTTGATCATCGTCCTCCACATACCCTAGGTTACTGCACACCAGCAAATGGACCTGATCTACCAGTGACTAATTCTTGCCCCGCATGTGCCTATCCCATAGAACACTGCTTCTTCCTGGTGCACACATCGAAACCGCCTCCACCCCTACTTCAACCTGTACATACATGTTGAAACCGCTATCGCCCTACTTCTTTCCCGTATCTAAAAAAACCGTTCTGTCACTCACCCATCCTAGTTTGTTGAACTGTTCACTCATGTGGTCTTCACCTTCACTTTATTTTTGCAACAATGGCTCCCTCCTAAATTTTTTTGCAAAATTAATCCCCATCCCTACCGCGGGAGGACCAAAGGGCGACACCTGGCACATTTTGTGTGCTAGGTACTCCAAGAGCCTGAAAGCCACGCCAGGGGACCACAGGAAGCTAGTGCGCACCAAGCGCGGAAGCTAGTGACTTGCTGCGGACTGCAGACGTGGAAAGCATGGGTGCCATGCTGTGGAGGTGCGGGAAGAGGTGTGCCGTGCGCGGAAGCTGCCGTGTTGCTCGTGGGAGGGTGACTTCCGTAGTACTGTACCACGGGAGGGCCTTCCGTGGTACTGTAGTACGGAATGTGCCTTCCGCGATGCATAAGGAGCTACTTTTGCAAAAAAAACAAAAAGAAAAAGAAAAAAAAAGGAGGGAGCTATTTTTGTAAAATAATGAGGGAGGGCCAGACGAGGGAATAGTTTCCAATTCGTGTTTCCTTTTCCTTCCGAGATCCCTTGAGACCTGCCTCCCACGTTGTCGGCCCTTCGCCCTTCAATCTTCACTGATTGCCACCGCAATGGACAACACCGGGATGCGCAAGGTGCCTCCATCGGTGAGGTTCCCCACCCCAACGCGATCGGCAGGCTCACGATGGACGGACTGAGGCGAGTTCGGCAACCCATGCTGTGGTCGCTCGAGGACGATCACTTTCGTGGGTCTCATTCGCCTTCATGGCAGAAGTCCTCCAGTCCATGTCTCCACAAATTCCATGTCAGATTGTTTCCTTTTTCCCTACCCACCAATTGTTTGCTCAAATGTCCCAATACTGAGAACTATTTACATGATACATCTTTGCTTCTCATTTAGTTAAAACCAGCATAAGTATTTTTAGACCAATCTTGGTCGGTAATTTATAGAGTTTTGGATTGGTGTTCTTCGTTAATTTGTATACCAAATGATTGGCGAGCTGATGATTCACATAGTTTTCTATATCTATCAGGTACAAATTTGAAGTGCTAAACATGGGCTGCAGGTGCATGAATGCTACGATAACCATGCAAAGGAGCAGCTTGATGTGGGATTCATGGAACATTGCTGATTTTGAGAAGATGCACAGGTTTTAATCAATTATTCAATCTGAAAAGTTGGAGCAAACCTTAAGTCTTTTCCATTATATCATTTCCACTTGTGTTCTCCATGAGTGGTGACTAGTGAGCACCAAATCTATTTAGAAGGTCACTCTGTTGTTCGGCAGCCATACAGTTGGCCAGCAATAAGGCTGCAGCGGCCACGGTCACCGTCTCATCAAAGAGTAAGCTGGTGGTTTCTTGGTTCTTGGCTCTCCTTTTCTTTCTTTGTCTATGAATATTCGAATATTTTTTCCTTTTTTAGCATTTTGATTGGTTTATAGAGTTTCCTGTTTTAGCTATAGTAGATTTGATTTGTTGGATCCCTGAATTAGCTGATGGGACTGGTTGCACTACAGCTCAGTTTTTTTTTTGTTCTTATTTTTGTCTTTTATTGATCAGTTCATTTTGGATACTCGGATTAAATCAGTTCAATGATTCCATTGAAGCTTTGGGTGTGTGTTTTCTACAAATTATTACCATGTTACAGCCTCTACCATTTCAAGATGTTCACATTAACATCCCAGTCAATTGATTTGGTCAGTTATACGTTCAGTAATATCCAAGAACAATGGTTATCTGATGATCTTGTGCAACGGATGGCTTAACTAGATGCGAGCAGTTGTAGGTACTGTGTGAATGAGCACATCTATCATAAAATTATATTCCTGGATCCCTACTTTTGTTATAATACCAAAATTTATATTTGCAAATCTGATGTATGATATGATAACAATTGCAAGGTAACTGAATGTCACTTTTATTGTGTGACAGTTGAATAAAACATTTTAGGATATGATCCTAGGCGACCCTTTCTTTCTTAACTTACTAGAATTCAGTTATTACTCTGGTTTTAACCGCGATCTATTTGATGTGGGTGGACTACTTTATACATCATAGCAGCATTGGAAGGAAAAGTCCCATACCGAAAGAGTTGCCTCCAAGGCTAAAAATAATAGTGAAACTAGAATTTTTTTGTTCCATTCTTCATCAAGTTTTATGGCCATTCTTCATGTATGTTCTACTTTTGGGATGCTGACTGGACACGTTTTTTATTAGCTGCAGGGTATCGACTGCCACCCAACAAGTAATAATAGCAAATCAAGCTCCTGTGGAGGTTGTGGGTGGATAGGTTCTTGCCTCATGTCGAGGCTTGTTAAAATTATACTAGCATGAATGATTAACTAAGAAATTTGAAGCACTCTTTAAGAGTAGCTAACAAGTTTGCTTCATGCATGTCTTTCTCATCAACCAACTCGTCAGCTGCTTTGAAAAGCTTTCTTAATAAAGTTGTATTTGAGTATTTCACAGTAATGTACGGGCATCTAACTAGTTACTTTTCATCCCTTGGTATCCCTTGTTATCTTGACCTTTTAAAATTTTGGCACCTCTTGATGCTATCTATGCTCATAGATGGCTCATGGCTGGTACCTCCCAAAGACGTGAAAACTCTCAGGAGTTCGACCTTTCTGCATGCGGCACGCACACCTTTCGATCAACGGTCGGGATGCATGCTGCTGCGCTCAGAAGCTGTCAATGAGTTTGGCATACGACGTGGTGACCCGGTTCCCTTTCACCCGCCTGTTCTTGATCTCCCTCTCGTGGCACACCTCGTCGGCGCAGACCCTCCGGCGAGGGTCGGCGATCGTGGCCCTCCAGTGCCCGTCGGTGAAGTTAGCCGCCCTCGCCTCCGCGGCGTCCCACCGCAGCAGCGCCTTCTGCCTCTCGTTGAGCAGGCAGAACCCCTGCAGGGGCCGGGGCATGGCGTCGTGCACCTTCCACCACCGCGCGTGCGCCTCGTCGCTGGCGAACTGGCGCAGCTCGGCCGAGTTCCAGTTGCAGTCGTAGTCCCGGAAGCAGAACCACGGCTTCATGCCGACGAAGTGCACGGCGAGCACCACCGACGGGTCCGCTGCCAGGACGCGGCGCTTGGCGGCGGCGCGCTCCTCGGAGTCCCCCTCCCAGAAGTGCTTCATGTAGTTGGCGTGCGACGGCAGGCGGTGCCACCACGAGAAGACCACGTTGAGGTACCCCTGGTCGCCGCCGTTGTACGACTCGATGTCGCCGATGTGGTCCATGAGCAGCCGGAACGTGCAGTTGCAGGGCTCCACCACCATCACGCCGGAGTTGAACATCGAGCCGTCGTTCCCCGTCGCGCTCACCTCCGGCATCCCGAACAGCGGCTCCATCGGCCGCTGCACCAGCAGGTCGGCGTCGAGGAAGATCACCCGGTCGTACTCCGTCAGCGTCCACAGCCAGAACTTGCTGTAGTTCCATTCGTTGTACGATTCCGGCGACGCCCGCGGGTTTCGGATCCGCCGGATCGTCCGCACCTTCCACCCGGCCGCCTCCAACGCGCTCCGGTGCCGCCCGCTGATCGTCTCATCCACCAGCGCCACCATGTCCCGGTCTGACCCCGCCATCCGGATGCTCTGCGCCGCCACGATGGCCCCGCAGGCGTACAACTGCTCCGAGTGCAGTATCGTCGCGTACGCCTCCCGCCGCGGCGCCGCCGCAGCGTACGCCTCCCCTGTTCAGTCCACACAGCATGGCATGGCATGCAACGAGTAAGCTAAGCGTGTAATGGGCACGACGACCTAATGACGCGTGTATGACGTGTGCGGCTTACGTACCTAGCGCTCTGAACGGCATGGCGAGCTTGCAGGAACCCACGGGGAGCGCGAGCTTCTGCCTCAGCTCGTCCATGTCCGGCCTGTACAGCCACACGTCGCCGTCGCGCATGACCTCGTCCCTGCACCTGAACAGGTTCGGGATCGGGAAGCACCGGCTCACCACCAGCACGTGAGCCGCCCGCCGCCCGTCAGACCAGGAGGAGCGGTGCGCGGCGAGCCGCGCCGCGGCCAGCTGCAGGTGCAGCCGTGGCACGTCCTTGGACCAGCTGGCCTCGCGGCTGCACGGCAACTTCACCGCGACGATGTCGAACCGGGCGTTCGGCGCCACCGCCGGCTCTGGCAGGTCCGGGCACGTCGGCGCGTGGTACAGCTCCTCCTCGTCGATCCACTCCGGATACAGGTGCTCCCAGGTGACGTTGCCCTCGACGCGGTCCAGCTGCACCGCGGAGGCCGCCGTGTGCGGCAGCAGCGCCCTCCATTGATCCATCTCACCTTCGTCGAAGTTCAGTAGCCCTACTCGTAGGCCATCGTCTGCTTGCGCCACTTGTTGCACCGCCTTGGAGATCTCCGACCAGTCGATCTTCAAGCTCGACGTGTACCCGGAATCCGGCTCATCGGTGTCCGATGATGCCCAGCTCAGTTTCGATGATTCAGATGACCTGTGGCTTCAGACAAGTGAGGAATTAATAATTTGACATTTGTTAGTGATCATGACAAGGAATCTTAATCATCTGAAGGTTTGCTCACTGAGTGCTGTGTTCATGGTCGCCATGGTGGATTGATGGTGAGTGGAGAAGGCTCATGAAGGAGCCACACGTAAGAATCAGGAGGACGAGCTTCAGATAGAGCATCTTGCTGCTTGAACCCTCAGGTAGCAGACTGCTGAACGGCTTGTACTTTGCATCCTTGGCGTAGTAGCTCCCTATGTAACCTTTGTTGCTCAGATGGGTGCTGAAATTAATTAACAAGAACGAATGTTCAGGGTAAGTAAAAGTGAACAGACTTTGCCAAGGCGAACCGAACAACAAAGCTACCTAGTTATGACCAAAATCGGCTGTAATTAAATTAGTAACCGGTTTTTACTGAGGTTTCAATTTTACTTTTACTTCTACCAACATAGCCCGCAACCTAGTGTTGCCACTGGTCCTTTCTACTCCTCATCCAATGATCAAATTCTTCACATCTTCTCTCTTATTTTCAGTTGAAGACCTGAAAGTCATATGTGCACCGGGCTTAGTTCTTTCCTCGCCTAGTACTCCAGCGAAGTCATCAGGGACGGTTAATTAGTACCATACTCCTAATTAAGGGTCCAGGTTTAAATCTCGCACTCGTCATCGCCCCATCGTCGCGTCGATTTCTCGTCGTTTTCGTTGACTGTTGTAATCTCACTTGCTACCTTAATCCTTGGTCGGTTGGTCCTGCTCCAGATGCACATTTTTGTTATCTTTGACTTCATCTCATCAGTTCCTTTTCCTTGTCCTGCCTCTATTCAGAGGCTAATCCTTTCACTTTGGCATGAGGAGAAGAAAGCTTGTTCAGAACCGAAAAGGCCTTGTGACTTCTTCTTCTTCACCAACCTAAAATATCAGATTGGTGCACCAGATTGCTAGGTCAGAACAGGTGAGCAAACTGTGATGTAACTACCTACGTGATTGTAATCTAATCTAGGTTAGTTCACCTAAAGAACGGTTTGGGTGACCTTCTAAGGATGATCTGTTAGCCTGGAGTGCTAAACTCTCTTAATTGTAGTTTTGTTTGTTTGTTTGTTTGTTTTTCTTGTTTCTGTTTCGTCTTGGCTGGTCCCTCACCAGCCCTCCCTGTTCTGTATCTTCTCTTTTCGTCAATAAAATCTCGATAGGGGTTTCCCCTATTGTTTCTGGTTCAAAAAAAAAAACTTGGGAGAATGGTTTGGCCGCATTCCTCCTTAAGTGAAGAGGCTGGATTGTTTCCCTTTATCTAAAAAAAACTTGGGAGAATGGGGTTTTTCTTAAATGTGCACGGAATTAGGACTTCAAGTAAACTGTATGATCGGCGGACACGTCACTTTTATTGTGGAAAAAATAATACTACCTGATAAGTTCCCTGTGCTATGAAAGTCATCGGAATGAGATACTAATTTTCTATTGCAGGGAAATTCATTTTATCGGTAATTGAATAATTACTACATACAGAACAATTTCTGCCTAAACTTATATTGCCCAAAAAAATCAAACAAAATGGCAGTCGGCATCATATGTGTTTTGCGGTGTGAATTGATCACTATTTTGTCCCTCTTTCCCTCTTTTTTTTACAAAAATAGCTCCATTTGGAATATAATTACAAATTTAGCCCCTGCCCACCACATAACGGTCTCCCGCGCTTCCCCTCCATGGCACCGTTCCTCCCGCGTGGGCCACGCCCGCTCCCGCGCACACCGCCTCTGCTCCCGCACTCCCTCTTCGCGGCTCCGACTCCTTCCACGTCTTCGGAACGCTGCAGCCGCCTGCTGCCGCAATCGATGTGCACTCCCATGCTGCCACTCCACGGCATCCCAGGCTTCCGCGCTCCCTGGGAGCAGCAGGTGATAGGATTGCCATGCCTTCTGCGGTTGGGGAGGAGACTAGATTTGCAAATTCTTTCGGTAGGGGGCTATTTTTGCAAGAGAGGGGGGTAGCCAGCTAGAAAGTGATCGTTTCATGTTTTGCAGTGCTAATGGATGAAATTGTGGTAGGCTGTCTGTAGCCTTTGCATCAGGATCAACTGAGAAAACTTTGTGAAAATGTGATCTCACAAGAATAGTAAGACACAGGTCTTAGAAGCACAACAATAACAGTTTGATTGAATGGCACCCATAGCATTTCATTCACGGTATCATCATGCATGCTGCATATGTGAAGGTAAAACATGTTTACATGTATAAGACGATAATCATAACTGAAGATGCAGAGGGATCAGAGTAGTAAGCTTGCAAGGAGAGGCAGGGGCGAGAGCAACTCACAAAGTTCTGTCCAGGCGATGCCTTTTCTCTGCATGAGCACAAGCGAAACCTCTCATCCTTGAAGCACCAAAGCAGCTCCGATCAAATCCTCGGTCTGTCTGTATCTCTTCTTCAGGCAGCACAAGGCTGCTCCTCGACCAACTTAGTCGATAAGCCTCTGCTTTATGTGCACCCTGATAGCTCGAGCCTAAAGTTGAACTGTTTTAGAACATAGAATAGCTCGACATCATGAAGCGAAACATGTATATACGAACAGAGTTGAGCTGTGTGTGATCAAGGAGCCTCTCAAGAAGAGGCAAAAGGAAAGGCCTCAGGGCAAAATGAGTGTTCCAACCTAGGCATGAAATTAACTTATAGCGTCGGCATCTGGCAGGTGAGGTGAGACACCATAGGACACTTGCTTGACAAGCTCCTGCAGGAACTGAAGAAGACCTGGTCCCTTTCACGAGTGTTTGGAACCCATCACATTAATCCACAGGACTGCACTGCACTGCACCGCAAATTAAGGTACATGCATGAAAGCTAGGTAAAGCGCATGCCTTCCCTTCCAGACCTAAAAACACTACGGTTGTTCAGTTGTTCGATTGTCTTTCTTTGGTTACATGTGTGCTTTCATCTCACTCACCCTGCCATCATCCTGCGTTGCTTCAGGTGTCACCTTACTTACGTTATGTGCAAAGACAGAGTTGGTGCAACTCTTCACAAAACTAAAGCCAGGCTCTGACAAAGGTGTACACAACTGAAGCAAACCTATGCTAGTACTACTCTTCTCTAGTCTCTTTTGGATGGGAGTTTTTGAAAAGAATATAATCAAGTTGGAATATTTCTTGAAAGGCATGAAAAAAAAAGATATGCCTTTTGCTGTGGCTGGAATGTAGATTGGCTACCATATACACACACACAGAGACGCTCAATGTGACGTTCACCAAACCCAACCGATCGGCCTGGGTATGCTTGGTTCGACCTGAAGCAAAATTCTGCAGTGCCTTTGTAGCCAAGGGATTGTTAGTCAGATTCTCTCCTCTTGTGTTGCTTTAGGTAAACCACTAGACTAAAGCTTGCAAAGAAGGTTACATATATGAGGGTGAAAAGAGAGAGAAAAGGCAACGCACCACAAAAATAAAACAAAAAGAGGGGTGTTGATTTGACTATGATTCAACCAGTAGGTCTAAGATTGAAGGCTACCTGCCACCAAGGTAAGGTTTATTTTCTTGTTTAGGTGAAGTGTCTAGAATATCGAGATGTGGAATGTTTGAAAATTATTAACTACTAACTAGAGTATTGTTGTTATCAAGTAGCGTAGGGTTCGTAGGACAGAGAAGACTAATGTGCATGAGAAAAAAGGGAATTTTTTGGGCACGCTGTTGATAACGGAAGAGGTCTTACTTTGCTTCCAGATGGAGGGAGAAACTTGAGTTCCATTGCTTACCTCAGGGTGCAGGGAAAGGTTGTCCCATGTATCTCTTCCGGCTCCTTTGACTGGCCCTTCTCTTCTGCGCGTGCTGGTTTACTTTCTCTTTGTTGCCTCAGACAACACGTTGATGGATTTCTTGACGCTAGAAGAGAGCAGCAGGGATCTCCTAACTTTTCGAGTCTTGTATATAACTTTTTTTTAATGTAATTATAAAAATAGTTCTATCTTTAACTATAAAACCATCAGAAGCTGACATACTTTCACACCATGGAAAGCGCCTTCCGGCAAGCTAGAGCTAGGTAGGGGGCTTCCACGGTTATAGACGGGGCTATTTTTACAATTGCTTTTGAAAATGGATCAGAATTGCAAAAAAAAAAAAAAAGATTTGCTATGGGCTAGAAAATAATGATTTCAACACCACAGTACTATCTAGCTGCTTCCTCCGTCCAAGTTTATAGACATATTTCCTCTCATCATATAGACTAATGAGATATTGAAAATGACTAGATTATCTTAATTATTATCTATGTTACCTATAAACACTATATCTAATGCATGCATATAGAGAATGTAAAGCAAAGATGGATATTTATTATGAGTACAGTGGAAACATCACACTAATTTTTCATTAGAATATGAAATATATTGTATATTTATGAACAAGATTATTTAAGAAATACGTTATGTAAATTTAGACGGAAGGAGTAGCAGATAAAAACCTGTTTACCTAAAAACGATTTGTTGTTACCTATCTATTTTCTTGAAATACTACCTATATATCAGTGCCCTTTCGGAAAATCTCGCGTTCCAAAACAAGCTCTAGGAGTAGGGATGAAAACGGATATCCCAATTTCTGAACAAATTCGACATTTTTAAATAGATATATAACGATTTTGGTTTTCATTTTTAACACTTTAGCAAGCTCATTATAAAAATAAGATTATAAAATTAGATAAAAAAATAACGATTATTTGCTTCCCATAAATAAAAGGTGAAAAATATCCGAATGTATCCGATTGATATCCGAATTTTGTTTCTATCATTTAAATAAATATATAATGAATTTGAGGTTCATTTTTATGAATTTGAATAAGCTCAACACCACAAACAAGAATATGAATTTGGATAGAAAATTCTATATCCTATTTGTTTCCCATTGAAGAACAAAGACAAAAAAATTGATATCCGAATTACTATCCGTTTTCATCCCTATCTAGGAGCAACGGTGAACGGCTAAAAGATCCTTCAGCTTACGTGAGATGTCAGCTCAAGTTCACCTTGATTGGTTCGCTTCAACTTCAACCTTAACTACTATATTTCAAGAGGATCTATGCGTTGATAGTACTAAGGCCATTCTCAGTGCATAGTTTCATTTCCCGATTTTCAAGAGTGCCACATCGCCTTTTGGTTCGCTCTCAGTTTCATCTAGATGAAACTCTCTCACCTCTCATGAAACTCTCTATCTCTCTCTTCATAATTTCATTGCCATGTCACCAAACATAGTGATGTGCGTCATTTAATGAGAATGAAACTCGCTTGAAACTCCCCAGGAATGGCCCAAGGAAGATAGTACTATATGTCCGAAATTCTTATGTTCCAAACAAGCTCTAAAGGAGAATAGAGAGCTAGAGGTGCCCTGTGGTCCCCTGGTACCTAACAACAAGGTTTCATATCTCGTTTTCAATTGATATCTTGGAGGTGGTCGAAATTTGAAATTTCACCGAAATCTCATAATTTTGAACAAAATTTGGACAAAATACAAAAATAAAAATTCAAATTCATTTTTTTGCATTGAAATTTCTGAGATTTCGCCTGATAATGCCGAGATTTCGCCTGGTATTGCTGATATTTCTATGAAATTGAACCGAGCGAAAATAGTGCAAAACACGTTGAAAATTTTGAAATATTTTGTGAATGGTTTTAACACATCAGTAATATTCTCATAAAAATTTCAGATGATTATCAAGCCTGAGGATTTTTTAAAAATTAGATAGTGCTATTGTCTTGATAAAATGTTGACCGCAAAATTGAATCTAATAAAAAATGGAACAAAGCACGCTAGAAAATTTTTAAATTTTTTGTACATAGTTTTGACATATCACTAATGTTTCCATAAAATTTTCAGATGCTGATGAATCTTGAGGAATGATTAAAAATTCAGATAGTGGTGATGTCCTAATAAAAGTCTTACTGATAAACTTCAACCAAATGAAAAATACTTCAAACCATGTTAGAAAATTTTTAAAAAAAATTTGATGGTCCTGATGCATCATTAATACTAGAATAAAATTTTTGTATAATTATCAATCCTGAGAAATTTTAAAAAATTCTAACAGTGGTAT
This sequence comes from Guadua angustifolia, assembly GCA_036346375.1. Classification (NCBI taxonomy): domain Eukaryota; kingdom Viridiplantae; phylum Streptophyta; class Magnoliopsida; order Poales; family Poaceae; genus Guadua; species Guadua angustifolia. The sequence goes on from CM070502.1 coordinate 27,758,589, forward strand.
TATCGTGATAAAATCCTAATGATCAATACATAGATTTGGTTGAGCAACCGTAAAAAGGTTTAGAATTTTTGAAACTTTTACAGAAGGGTTCTAAGGCAATGCTTGAGTTATCATCAAAATTTTGGATAATGATCACACTCTAGTGAATTTATAAAATTCTTAGAATGGTAGTGTAAAGTTAGAAATTTCAGCAGCATTTCGACTGATATTCAGATTTTGAAAGTTACGATTGGAAACAATCAATATATATTGGCTTTCGGTGGAAATCTCAGGCAAAAGAACAAAATCTCGGCTAAATGTGCCGAAATCTCGGTGTATAGCACCGAGATTACAGATCTTCTTGACCGAAGAAGTCCGAATTTGGTTAGAGTTTGGTAGGAGACTAGTGAAGAAGAAAGGTAGAGCTCTAGTATGGAGTCCTTTGCCTACAAAGAGGAAAGTGAGGTCTGTCTGTGAACCGATTGAGTGAATGATTAAGTGTCCATTGTCCATTAAAAACATGTGGCTGACATACAAAAGCAATTAACTCCACAATACTAATACTCAGTAGCAGCTCTAGCTTAGTTGGTAAATTGCAAGGCTCGCAAACCTTAGGTTCTGGGTTTGAGTCACAATCATGACATTTTTTTGCAAGTTTTTTTGGCATTGCTATGAGCACGCAAAAATTTTGAAAATTTTTGTGGATAATCTTGAAGCATCTATAATATTCTCATAAAATTTTTAAATGATAATCAAACCTAATAAATATCTAAAAATTGTGACAATGCTATTTCAAAGTTTTTGAACTATAGAGCACATGCTTTTACAGCTTATAATTTTTGATTGACTTACCAAAACAAGTTTAAATTTTTTCAAACTTTTATAGAAGGGTTTTAAGGAAATTATTAAGCTCTCCTAAAAATTTTAGATCATGATCAAACTCAAGAAAATTTATAAAATTCTAACACAGTTATTGTCTCATTTATGTTCATTCTATTTTTGATTTTTTAAAGATAACAAATGAAGTTAAATTATTTTGAAAATGTTTTCGTATGATCCTAGACTTCTATATATAGTACCATAAATTTTTTAAAACATTATCAAGCGTGTACAAGTTTATAAAAATCTTATAGTGTTTCTACCGAAATTATAAAATATCTTAAAAATTCAGTTTTTCAACAAATTTTCATAGAAGATGACTTTCTTAAAGCTTATTGGGGGCAATTCAAGTCAAATATGGCCCTCAAAACACAAATTTTGGTCTTAATGCACGAGATTTCTGTGAGATTTGGCGAAATCTCATCAAAATTTTTGATATTGTTGTAACATTTTGATTTTTTCAAATTTTTTTACCTAGCCAGGATTTTGGATCCCATCTCCGCGAGATCCGAAATCTCGGGTGAGATTTTCAAAATTTTGCTGGTTTTTCAAACATTGGCTAACATCGATAGAGCTTTAATGTCTGTTTGGGGGAGTTGTAACTTTTTCTTAAAAGCTGTTTTTTAGCTTTTTAGATTGAAAAGTAGTTGTAGCTTTTTATAAGAGATGTTTAACAAATAGCTAATTTCACTCAGCAATAAGCTGCAAAAGTAGATTCAACCCAACTTTCAGCTTTTGGCTTTTGTTAGTTATATATGACTTCTAACTTATATGAAAAGCCGTTTAAAAGCTAAACTGTTTAGAGGAATTTGCTGGCTTTTCAGAAGCTAAAGCTGACTTAAATCCCCTCCAAACATGTCCATAGCTTATCGGAGATTAGGGATGAAAATGGATCGGATACGAATGGATAATGGCACTATCATATTTGTTTTCATATTTTTTTCTCGGATACGGATATGAATAAGATAATATCGAATACGGATACAGAGATAATATGAATTGAAATGAATACAATCGTAAATATTTATCAGAACATAAAAACCCTTTAAATTATACACACAAAATGAAAAAAGTAACTAGTTTATTTGCTCTAAATATTCATGATGAACATGTAATGACTCAAGATTTATATCCTTTGTCGAATTATGTTTAAAATAATAAAATTATGTATTTATAAGTTTTTATATATTTTAGCTACTTATTTAAAATATTTTCCTATTAAGGACAATAGTTTTTGAATTTTCAACAAAATTTAAAAGTAGGTAAAATCTTTAAAATATTTTTTAAAATGTTAGATTGCATCCTGAACTTCTCTAATTTTTTTTAGTTTTTTGAGCTGGTTTGCCAATTTTAATAATTGAAATTTTATTTATGGATTAATTAAATTAGAAAATGATTTTGAAATTTAGGAACTTTTTTTGGGCCAAAAGAGTAGTCTTGGCTTAGCCCATGTGTATATCCAAGTATTCGACCAATAAATATCTAGATTATCTGAATATGTATCCTTATCCTTATCCGACGGATAGTGAACTATCGAATCCGTATCCGATCCGATACTATCTGATAAATATCCAATCTGACAGAATCCATATTTGGAAATTATCCGGCTTGATCACAAATTATCTGATCCGTTTTCATCCCTACCAAAGATGCCAATTCTGCTCCACCTTGTTTGGCAAAGCTTTTGGCTTCAGCTATTGTGTCTCGTGTACCATGAGCTTTGGTTAGAACAGGGTGTATGCGAACCTTTCTGTTAGCATCTAAATTTGGTAAGGCATAACCGATTTTAGTTCAAAGATGAAAATGAGATATTTCTGACCGATATTGGTTAAAAAGGGAAAAGATAAGTTAAAATTAGAATTATAGCCGATATAGAGAGTCTTAGCCGATATTGGCTCAAAGAGTAATTTATCTCTTATCTCCTAGAAATTGAGGCCGATGCACATTGTGTATCTTGAGTCAGAGAAGAATACGATTAGCTTAAATGATATTGTGGACACCAAGATTTAGCAAATGTAGCCGATTTAGGAAGATAAGGTTAAACATGGATAGTCTTAGCCGATATCGGCTCGGAGAGAACTTTATCCTTTAGAAGTTGTGGCGATACGAATTATGTGTTTGTAAGAATTAGAGGAGGATACGATCGGCCTAAGTGCTATATAAGAGGTCTAGAGGTGATGAGAAAAGTGCTCAGAGCCAATCTATCAACTCGCATATTCTTTTTATTTACTTTCTTTCAACTAGGAGTAGTTTTTGTAACTTAGAATTTTCTTTGTAATTCGATTTTAATCAATAAAGTTATGCATCGCCGATTGTTGATTTCCATCGATTATGCTAATCAGGTTTGATTTTCTCCAATCTTGTTAAGCATCACCTTTTTGGGGGAAAAACATACCTTTCTCTGTCGTCTAATCGGTTGTAATAGTCATTTAGATCCATCTAGCCGATTGTACCATCTAATCGGTTGAGACACTTATTTATCTTGGTTTAAGCCAATTATATTGGTTTATACCTATTCATCTTGCTGATTACAAGATCAAATTAGCTGGGATGCTATGAACCAACTTAAACCTAGTGTTTGTATGTGTTTAAGCCGATCAATCCTTTATCATATTTTTCGGTGTCATCACTTTCATAATCCTCTCTTATACAAACAACTCTGGCACTGATTGTCTATAGTGGCTACACTAGAACAGCTTGGTGGGCTGTTGTGACAAGGCGGTTGGCTAAGCTAGCAATTGCTAAATGATATAATGTATGTATGCACGTTCTTCCTTGCACATTTTGAGCTTATAACTGTAGTAGGCTTGAGCCCTCTAGGGCCTCTACAGCCCGCCGGATAAATAAAAAGTTGAAATCGTAGACGGATTAAACGGGTACGGTTTAATTCTTCGTGAAATGACTAGATAGCTCCTTTGTCAAAGGGGGAAAGAGATCATGTACAGTCATAAGAAGACTATAACTTAATAGTCCCTAGCTATTTGGATCGTCCGATTGAGATAGCGATGGTCTGATCACCTAATAGTACTTAGAAATAGTATTAGTTGTGGTGCATGCTAAAGGTAGTAATTTTAGACAACATATTTAGACAACATATCATTGTACATAAAAGTGATAAAATTTGAAAAAAATTGGTTTACTACCTAAAAAAGTGAAAATTCTGATTTAAAGTTGTTAGAATTTTCTCTTTTTTTGTAACTCTTGATATATAATGAATTTGATCTTAAAACTTTATACATAGGTAGAGTAATCTATGAAGTACAGCTTTAACTAATTTTAAAATTTTTCATGACTTTTATTAATTGATATACACAGTGCATATAAAAAACCCTATACAGACAGGATATGGTACCTATTTTTTAATAGTATTCGTCGAAAGATCTATACATCGTTATTTGAGCCAACCGTCGAAACGAAGGCATCATTCAAAATTAAATTAGTTAAAGCTGTTCAGGGACTGGCCGTGGTCCATATATCTTATCCAGGCCGGCAAAGCTGCATTGATCGGGTTTCGTCTGTCCAGGCCCGGCCGGCCTGGCCAATCGGGTCAAGAATATAAGAAACCCTAGAGCCCAGAGGCGCAAAGCTGCCAGCGCATACTCTTAAATTGGCCATTCCCTCTCCTCCTCCACCGCTCCACGCACCCAACCCAATCTCCGCCGCAATGCACCGCAGCCGCGGTGCGCCTGCTCCATCTGTTGAATCTCGTGCTGATCTGGTCTCCTGCTTGCCCTTGCCTCTCTTCTATTTTGGGTTCTGGAGGATTTGCGGTTCATCCTGTGTGGGTTGGTTGATTTGATTTGTGGGGTCTTTTCTTGGCTTGGTTGGTGGGGTTCTTTCAGGTGATGTGTGCTGTTTAGTTGGGGGATCTCTTTCTGCTGTCGATCTTGTTGGGATGGAAGCAAGAGGCGATGATGAGAGGAAGTATTTAGTCATGCACCACTCTGAATGAGAGATTTTATCTCTTTGTGCTGACAAACAGACTTGCTACCCATTATGCATCTGAGCCTCCTCATGGGAAGGATCTTGTCCTCTTCTGTTCACTCTTCTGCATGCTTTGTGCTGCGGTTCTCTTCTCCGGTGAGGAGTTCGTCTAGATGATTTCTTTTTTTTTTTCTCTCTCTCTTTTTTTGTGTGTTAAGAGAAACGAGACTATTCTGAGCTTAGTTTGCGTGTTGGAAAACGTTTGTGTGGATGAAGTTTTGTGAGGGTTGGGGAAAGAAGAGGACCAGATGATGTGGGTTTGCCTTTCGGGCGATCCAGCCATGATGCGGACTGAAATTTCTTTGAGGTCAAATCTACTTGCCGCTGATGGTTCTTGTTTCCAATCCTCCCTATCTTGAAAGGTTTTGTGATCCGAAGGAGTCGGATGTGCTCTTTTTTCTGGTTGATTCGTGTTCTGTAATTCAAGTCCACGCTGCTGCTGATGGTGTTTCTGTGCACTGCAGTTGATGGAATCTGAATCTGTTAACCTTATTTGGCCAGTAAGTGCAAAACTTAAGAAAATGGAACACTGCCAAATTGCCAAAAAAAAAAAAACAATATAAGTTGAAGCAAACAAATAGGTGATCACTATGCTGCCTTTAATATTATGTAACACTTATGAGCATTGCGAGAAATACTGAAGATAAGTGATGGATGCTGGCTGTTGATGACATTGCGAGATATACTAATATCATGGAATATGACTACGAACTGATCAGGACGACAGCAAATGTTTATCAATGGACAGAATTTCTAAACGCCTAGCACGAACTTTGGTAAAACGACCGCGCTACATTGGCGATTGGTTGACACATCTGAACATTGAATCACTCATGACTCTTGACGGTCTCTGACCTTGCGATGCCATGCCATTGCCAGGTGAATTACTATGCTCGAATTACAATTGACAGTAGTAGCAATGATCGCACGAGCCAAGGCGACGAGCAGAACAAACACGCAAGGATCAGTCGAGCGGTTCTTGACAGAGGCGACGAGAGCTGCACAAGATAGCAATCTTTTCTCTTTGAAACAAGAACAGCAAGTCTTACAGAACATCAAAGCAAACAGTTAAACACCAAATACAAGGTAGCAAACAACAAGTAGTAAAATCCTAATACACCAAATGAATTAGCCCCTGTAACTAATTTGCTAGCTACATTGTAAAATTGGCACAGCCGGGAGGGGCTCTAACTGAACTGAAGGATACAAAACAACAACAAAATCGTTCGTTTCAGAGAATGATTCCATACAAGTTAGCATTTTCGCCGCTACACATACTTGCCTCTGTACTTCGGCTTGGATTCCCTGTCAAACTTCGACTTCCCATCGGCAGCCTGCTCCGCCGGGCTGAACACGGCGGAGTGGAGGTTGCCCTCCTCAAGCCATTTCTGGTGGTTCTCCCTGAACTCCCTGTGCCGCTCGTCGGCCATCTTCTCGATCTCCTGTGTGTAGGGGCCGACCTTCACCATGGTCAGCAGAACCCGGCTGTACCGCAGGCTCAGGATCTGCTCACAGGAGGCGATCAGCTTGAAGCAGGGGTGCTCGGGGAACCTTGCTGCATTGGTGAAGTCGTCCTCGCGGACCACCGGGTAGAAGAAGACCAGCCTGCCGCCCATGACCAGCATTCTTGCGGCTAGGTGGAGGAGGTCATGGACGCATTCGGCAAGGCTGTACGGTGCGGTTGACGGGATGTGGTTGCCCTCTTCTCCTCTGGAACTGTGTAAGGACTGACGGTGCCTTTTAGGAGCTTCCGGCCACCGGACTTGCGGCCACCAGCCCGGACACCATATGGGGGATCACAAATGATGGCATCAAATATCTGATTGATCAGAGGCACCAATATATAGTTCATCATTTCTTGTGAACATGACAGTGGAATAAGTAAAGTGGTAACTCTTCAGTGCGGCTTGAAGATTACAAAGGCAATTTCCTAATAACAACTAAGTAGAGAAAAAAAAACCCACGCACTTGTAGGCTACATTACAAAGTAGACGTAGTAATTCAGTTGTTTTTATTAATCAGTAGCTGATCTGTTCCAGGTAAGGCATTGAGGCTCTATGAGAGTATTAAGCAGATAGTCTTTGTTTCCACGACTCAAAGCTATAATAACATGCAAGTATCATGTGGGACACTTTGAGCACAACTTAAATACTCTCTAACATGTATCTTGTGCAAAAGGGACATAGTTCCTCATATTTTTTTTCAGTTCAGTCACACTAATGAACACTGTCAAAGTGTAACATTAATGAAAGGAAACATTGCATAAATAGCACAACATGCAGGACGATTACCTCCTTCAATCCTGGACGCCAAGGTGGGAGGTTGTTATCTGCTCTTAGCACACACAACGGTTCTGGCAACTTGTACTGAAGAAGACAATATGGTCAATAGTCCACACAAAATTCAGGTATCCAACTGACAAGATCCACATGAGTTATACAGTACTAACTCACAAAGTAGACAAGATGTTACTATGTCAAGAAGTAATAATTACAAATGAATTGTAGATGGTTCACATGGGTTTTTATAGACAATAGCATGGAAAACTAAAACTGTGGTTAACTCCACCCAATTACCTGCTCAAAGTTGCTCCAAATATTGCAATCAGGGCCACGACCATCCCGCACAACCCTTATATCAATATCTGCACCCTGAAAAAACTTTATAAGCGAGGCAAATTGACAAACAAAAGGATAATGGTATATCCATTTACGCAATAGGCACAAACCATTGTCATGGCTCCAAAATGTGCAGCTGCAACTAAAATACTTCCGGTCCCAACAAAAGGGTCATACACAAGCTTCCCGGGTTGCGCCAGCCCCTGATTAGCCATAAGAAACGCCATTTCAGCATCCATTGCAGTTGGGCCAATGTACTTCCTGCTCTTCAGCTGATACGTTGGCAAGAGATGCCTATCCGCTGCTCCAACCTCCCGGCCAAAGAATATCGTCCTCTGAACAACCGGCGGGAGGCCATTGTTTGATCCGTAGTCATCAGTCTCCATGACAAAGAACTTGTTATCAGGCTTCTTCAAATTAACTTGGCCCTGCAAGAAGAGAAAAAACCACCGATTATACAAGAAGAAACATTTTGATATCCACAAATTCCACAGAACTAGAAGTGCAAGGTGATAATGACCTTGAAAGGAATGTAAGTGAGCCCCTTCATGATCTCGTTCTGTTCTTGGAAGCTGATCACCTTGCCGAAGCTGTCAACGACAATCTTGAAGGTGCTCTCCGGCGTTAAGTACGGCAGCTTCCTCTCGTCGGGGTACTCCCTTATCGCCTTCTCCAGCTCTTCGTAGGTGGTTCCTTGCCCCCAGAGTTCATAGATCCCCTTCACAAGCAAGCCTACGCATATCGGTGCATAGGGTTAGCGCAAGAAGTTGACAGCAACTCGTATCATGTGTAATGTATTACTTCCTCCGATTCCCACCAACAAATAATATATAGAGAGAAATTTTAAGTCCATCATACTAGTAGTATACTCTCTCGGTTCACAAAAACTTATCAGTTTAGGATGTGTACAGTCAAACTTTTGAAACTTTAGATATCTATATCTTTTTAAATATTTAGGTTGGATATCATACGTGTAGATTCATCTCAAAAAATATTTTAATTGAATTTTTAAATATATTACAATAGAAATTAGTGGTCAATTGAGTTTGAGGACCATATCAATGTCAACTATTTGTGACCAGAGGAATTACTAGACATCAAGAAAATGTTGATGGGAGGATAGGGGTGGCTTACTGCGGTTGGCGATCTTGGCGGCGAGGCGCTCGTCGCCGGAGAGGCGGACGAGGTGGAAGGGGGAGTCTACATGGTGGTTCTCCGGCATGCGCCACTCGACGGCGTCCCCAGCGCCAGGGCCGCCGAAGAGCTCGGCGAGCGACTGCACTTCAGGTCGCCGGTAGTCCAGGAGCCTGTGGTAGAACACGCAAAGGTACCACATCCCTCCGGCCTGTTTCTATGGACCTCCGGCGAGTCGACAAAGGCGGGGGGCTGGCTTCTCCGGTGGCGGCGGGGCTGTGGAGGGAATCGAAGCGGCTAGAAAGGAAAAAGGATGAAGAAAACCTACATAAACCCATCACTGTGGCAGACATGTGGGCCCATCATCTCCATGGCCTTGGTCCATAAATGGGCAGGTCCTCACGGCCCAATTTCTAACATTATATTACAGGGACCCAAACATGGCACCTTTGCCTGAAAAACTTGAAGACTCGTCGAATTTTTTTATTTAATATTTATTTTAATCGTTTTTCAGAACTAGTCGCCGCGCGAAAAAATTTCAAAATACCCTCCGTCGCCCCGCCGGGCGATCGCCCTATCGCAGGCGAAACGACCCAGAAACGCCCTAACGGCAAAATTAGCGAACGAATGGCAAGAACTAAAATAAAAAATAAAAATGTACCGATCAGCCTGGCGTGTCGCGATCGATCTTATCAAATAATTTTTTAAAATTTTTTGTTGTAAATTGTTTGTAGAATTGTTGTATTGAATCGGAATGAATTAGAAAAAAACTTATTGTCATGTAATGAACAGGAAAAATTGTTTTAGTTAGTTAGTAATACACATCTAACTTAGGTATTTTAAGTAGCCTCGTAGGGTCCGCCGAATCTGGTCGAAAAATCTACGGAAAAATCAAGGGCGACCTACTCATACGCGAGCTACGACTTTCGACAGGCGAGATGGGCGGACGTTGCCCGACATTTTGTTCTTGAAATCGGAAAAGGCACTCTGACCACTAAACCACGTAAATCGTGGCCACTTAGGGTTTCGAGCCCTCATGCGACAGCCGGACACGGTCAAAAAATCTGGGAAAAATCAAGGCGGCCTCACATAGCGAAGCTCGACTTTCGTCGGGCGAGATGGTAGGACGTTGCCCGACATTTTGTTGCAAAATCGGAAAAAGACACTCATGACCCACGAAACCACGAAAACTTTTACAAGGTCAGAAAATTTTGAAACTTTTATGGAGGTTCCTGATAAATGAGTGATTTTACCATAAAAATTTCAAATGATTTTAATATATGAGGAATTTTTAAAATTGAAACAATACATATATAAGAGCACATACACCAAAGTTAGGATGATAAAATAAGCGATGAGATTAGATTATATTATATTACATGGGCATTACGCGATGACGAGGTTAATAAGGAAAGCCTTGCATCGTCGTGGTGGAACAAATGATCGTTCGCCTATCTGGGTCTGACGAGAATGATGTCATACATTTTACGCATATTACCCGTTCTAGTATTGCGACCGGTCATCGGACACCGCTCAATCCCTACTATGAAAGAACTCCATGGGGTTCGCGGATGCTCGGTATGCGCCCATTGGGTGGCCTATGCCGCACGTCTCGGTGTATAAGACTTAAATTTTGGTTGTTCTTTATGTGGATTTACGCCTCCCGTATGGGCATGTCATCCGATTCGGCGTCCCCTATGTTAATACCACGGGTTCCGGGTGGTCCGCAGAACGTCGAGGATTTGTTGCGTGGTGCGGACCTCGGCCGCTTCCCTTGTCCCTTCTTCTTCGAGAGGAGGAACCTCTTGCGCCTCAGGTTGTGTTGGCGTTGGCGGAGACATGCGAGACGCCTGCTGCTGTTCGGCTCGCGCTCCACTATATGGTGCGGGAGAGTGCGTGTTGGGCTTATGCTTGACAACCGAAGCGTGCCTGCGATCAATGCAATATGCCGCTTTGGTGGTTGCATAACACCGTAAGCGTACTCGGTCAGCTTTTACGGGCGGTAGTGGCACCACGGAGAGGTTGCTCCCCGATTATCCCATGCAAAGGTTGTTCGAGATGTGGGTGGTGCGTCTCGGGTCACCCAGGTTGAAGTACCAAAGACCGTTCATCCTCGCCAAGAACACGGTAGAATCTCCGGTCGCTAGATCACCCTGGCGGTATCAACCACGCCTCCGAGCCATGTCTGTGACGTCGGGGCTTTGGGTGGCCCCGGAGGAGGTTCCTCCTCGACTTGTTGATGTTCGAAAGTGTCCTCTTGAAGTCTGTGTGCGATGAACTGGTTTAGAACTTCTACTTTGTGAGTTCAACATGAGTATGTCGCATGAAACTCACCGTCGGTTGGCCCTTGCACACCGCCCTAAGCTCTGGTCGATCTAGAAATGGGACATATCTGGCGGCCTCTCCACCGGGTGAAGTTCTCGGGCGAAGCGGGGTAGTTGTCGTGGCGCTTGTTGAGAAATTAAGTAATCACGTCGTTCGCCCCGTCGATCCATTGGAAGAAGCAACACCGCCCTCGTCTTTGAGAAAAGAAAGAACGATGCATGAGATGGTAGTGTTACCTCAGTTGTGTGGGCCTTGATGGGTTTACCTCGTCGCGCGCACGCAAGCAGAGATGAGCGGCGGCGTGCCGTCTCTCCATGGGTAGATTGCATCATCTTCGCGGTAGGTTGCGGTCGCATTTGGGTCGAGCAACACCGCAGAAGCGGAAGCGCCGACGCTCATGGCATCCGGATATTCGGGGAGGACTTCGCTTTCAAGAGGCGATCAGAAACGACATTGTCCTCTCCTTCCCTTCTCTCTTGTTCTTTCTTGTTCTCTCATTCTTTGGGTATGCGAGGCGTCTTGAGCGAAGCTTTTAAAGGGTAGATATCGCTTTGGGTATGGGGCGGTCGCCCCATTTCGAGCGATATTTACCTTCAGGCGATGTGCCTCGACATATCAGGCTATCGCCCCATTCGAGTAGCGAAATTACCTTCAGCGATGTGCTCCGACATATCAGGCTATCGCCCCATTCGGTAAATTTACCTTGAGCGGTGTGCTCCTGACATATCGGGGCTATCGCCCCATTTCAGAGCGAAATTTACCTTGGGGCGGTGTGCCTCGACATATCGAGCTATCGCCCCATTTCAGTATGAATTTACCTTGAGGCGGTGTCGTCCTTACATTTTCACAAGCGAGCAATTTTTCATCGTTTATTAATATCCAATTATATATTGTCGAGCTATGCGGACGTTGCTCGCACGCGAGTTGCGAAAATCGGAAAAAATAAGTGAACGACATGGCTAAGAAAACATAACCTACGCAAATGCAAGCACTTAGTTGAGATAGTTAGACAACATGGTGCTGAAGATAAATAAAGTACAAAAGTACAAGCGTACAATAAGTCGATCCGCGGCGGCGCCTCGATCGCTTTCGGTGGGGTGCGTGAGTGGCGGCGGCGACGGACGACCCTCCTAGCGGCTACCGCTTCCTCGGGGTAGCGTCTTGTGTCGGCGGCTCGGGTGTCTGCTAGGGTGGTGGGCGTGCTCCTCGGTGGACATGAATGGTCCACGCCGAAACACTGCATGCTCGTCAATGTCGCCGTACCTCGAGTAGTCGGCAAGACCGTCTTGCGGTGTCAGGCGAGACGAAGATCGCCCGCGTCACCCACCGTGGCTATCGCGTTTGTCGAGCGAAGATAGCCCGCGTCCCCACCGTAACCCGCTGCGGTGGCGAGAGCAGCGGCCCGCGTCCCCACCGTGCCCGCTGCGTCTGTGGAGGAGGACACGAGGACGCGTCTTGGGTGACGTCGGGCGATGCAGGGCGAACTTCATTGGCGAGTGTGGGCACACCTCCACTAGGCGGGGAGGTCTTTGGTGGCGGGCACCACGTCTCGGCCCCGGCAGTGAGTAGGCTGCACATCCGCCCCATCGTGGCGCGCCACCGACTAATTGTTTCATTCTTTGAGCGGGGTGAAGACGACGTCGCGTCGAGGCCCGCCAACACGGACTCGAACTCCCCGTACATCCGCCTCGCAAGGCGGCTCGCAAGTAATGCCAACTTGATATGAGTTAATTTACATAAAAACATACGTGTGGGGTTTTGGGGTGACCTTACCGCAGCGTTCTCCTCTGGGACATCTGTGAAGGGTGCGTCTCCGAGATCGATGCCGAGCTAGGACATACTCTGGCGGTGTGTACCCAACCCTAAGCCGAGTCCGGGCGAACGATCCATGTAATCCTCAGACGCATTGCGGATTAAATGCGCCGGTCTCGTCCACCTCAATCTGGGCCGCCTCGTCCCCTCGCGGCATCCACGGTATCATGCGGCGCAAAGAACGGAGTGCCTCTTGCATGCCGACCGGTCATCCTACAAAGCAAAACGGCAATTTACATACAACATTCATTCATTTGGAATGGTAAGTATTGTGCTCAGACACTTACTTGTGTGCGGCACGTGAGACAGTGTGAGTAACTGCGGGGAAAAGTGCGGAAGAGGCGAACTGCCGCGGCACGGTCGGCGCGTAGTCCTCGACGCAAAGTCAAAGAGGAGGACCTTACGGGTGAGCAGAAGCGGATGGTCACGCCAAAGAAAGCTCGGACAGCCCGTAAGGTGCTCGGACTGGCGTCAGCAAGGCCATGCGGTGTCCACCGCCGCGTCCTCGGCGTGCGACTGTCAAACTCGAGCGAGCGGCGTGGTGCGACTTCTTGGTCTGGCTGGTGGGCGTACACCATTGCCGGAACAAAAAGTAGTCGTGTTATTAAAGTGTCCAAATTAGGGGTTAGATACAAGGGGCATACTCGCTGAACCCGAGAGGCCCATAGTGGGCGGTCGATCTGGGGAGGCCGTGGTCACAGTCTGTGAGTCTGGCGCTGGTCAACCTCGGGCCTCTCAAGGAGAAGTGCTCCGGGACCCGCAGTGCGATGGTAGAACGCGGCCGTCAACAGCGCCTCTTTGCCTACCTTGGAGACAGCCTCGCACAGACCCCTGTACGTGCACGCGAGCACGGCAGAGCCCCACGACCACTGCACCATCTGCGTGCAACGGCAAAGTTAGACATGTCCTGTCGTAAGAGATTTTAACGAAATGTGTTACCTGGTTCGCCGGGGTGTCGGCGATAAACCGGGCGAACTCGATCAGGTGCCGGTCCACCGTGTCCCCGTGCGAGGACGGGAACATGTACCAACCGAACAGGACTAGCAGGTACGCCTCCAGGTGTCGTGCCAGGTCCTCCTCGTCGGCCTCCGGGTGGAGATGCTCAGCCTGCAGCATTCGGTACAGTATTGTCAGCAGCTCAGTGCGTATCCGTTAAGTTGCAATGAACGAGGTACTAACCGTGAACTGGAGCAGCCACATATACGGACTCCGTGCTTCTCATCTGTCTGTAGAGACGCGTCGGGCGGGCTGGGTGTCGGTCCACCGGGCGAAGCAGCGCCTCAATCGCTCACACCAATCGGCGGGCGTCGTGCGGCACAACCGCAGACCGCAGGGAGGCCGAGGAGGTACGACACCGTCTGCGGCGTGGGAGCCATCTCCGCACGGCAGTGGAGCGTGTGTGTCTCGGTCTCCACCGGCCCACGAGAAGCGGTCGGAGGGGCCGGTCGTGCGTGAACCGTGTGACGTCGCGGGCCCTCCACGATCGTCTACTCAACCATCCGTGAACGGAAGTAAGTTTAAGACTCAACTTCGCTGCGTAGTGTCTGGCGTCGTTAAAATTCCATTAGCGGTAAGTAAAGAGTCGAAAACTTCGGCGACTTCTTTGTGGAACCCAGCGTATGGTCAATCCGAAGAAACTCGTTCGCACACGAGACCGCAGTTGTCCCCAAATGCCGCCCTCAGCTGCGGACAACCTAGACCGGTGGGTCAAGTCCACGTCTTTGGTCTAGCGGCCTTGAGAAGCGTCGGCAACCGCCTAACTCTCGCCATCGTCGCCTGTACCTGCGTGGTTACAAAGCAAATTCATGGTTAGAAAGCAAATTCATGGTACACGTTGCAACTACAAAAAATTAAATGAAAAGTAATGCAATGTTCCATATTCAAATATTACATTAACGGGGATAACGAATAACTGGTACATAGAATCGAAAATACATTGACGGGGATAACAAATAACTGGTACATAGAATCGAAAATACATTGACGGGTATAACAAATAACTGGTACATAGAATCGAAAATACATTGACGGGGATAACAAATAACTGGTACATAGAATCGAAAATACATTGACGGGTATAACAAATAACTGGTACATAGAATCGAAAATACATTGACGGGGATAACAAATAACTGGTACATAGAATCGAAAATACATTGACGGGGACAACAAATAACTGGTACATAGAATCGAAAATACATTGACGGGGACAACAAATAACTGGTACATAGAATCGAAAATACATTGACGGAGACAACAAATAACTGGTGCATAGAATTGCATTATCCACAATGACGACGCCTCGGACTTCGTCCATATCGTTCCTATCTGGCCGTGTCCTTCGGCGCCCGACCTTCGCTTCAACATTGGATGTCGGTACCCGCCGATGCCGAGGGGGGCCGCCGTGAACGATCCATCGACCGGTGCCGTACACCTCGTTATGCCACGTGTTGAAAACACTTTGCTTGTAGTAGTAGTGGGAGATGTACGGACGACATGGTGGTGTGTCCGCTTTCTGCGGCAATCACGCGAAACACGGCAAGTCGCAGCGTGGCTCTGGCGCAGAGCACTCGCGATCGGCGGCTTCGGGTATGCACAGATGGAAGTCCTCTCGGTGGGCACCTCTTGACCCGGTCACCGCGATGCGCGTGGTACCTCCGTTCCACGCCACTCTCGGTGTCAGCGATGTGTCTGTGCCTTCCGTGTCTTGTTTGCCATGTGCGTAGAGACAACCGTCGAGTACGACAATGATTGTCGGACATACATGCAACGGAGGCCTTGTACCGCTCAACGAAATATCTTTGGGTGCCTAGTAACACACCTCAACAATGCCCACCAACGGGAGGCACCTCGCGCCTTTCATTACCCGGTTGTAAATCTCCGCCCGGGTTGGTTGTCATTATTCCATAGCGGGAACCGCCCTCGTCATGCGAATGGACCATTTCTCCAGCGGCTCGTGCGTATCGATCCGTGAAACTCTTTATGCTTGCCCGACCTCACGCCGGATGTTTGCGTCGCTCGGTCGGGGAGCGCACACAAGGTCAGGTCATCTCCTTGCTCGTGGTACACCATAGGGTTCCTTGCGAGCTAGCGCCATCCTTGGATTGATGATTGCTTCTTGGTTAGTTCATCCAACGTCCTCCATAGCGACTCGAACTTCCTCCGTGGTTCTGCTTGCCGGTACCGCTTGAACATGTTCATAAGTTCCTTGTTCTGGCCGCGGAAAAAATTGGCACCCATGTGCCTCATGCACCACCGCTCTTCAGTCCGCCACTTTCTTTGCTCCACGACGTCGGACCCTTGTTGCATATCCACGATCGTCCTCAGCAACCTTGCATGTCGGTCATGGATGACACATACATCAGGGCGGTCCTGTACAACTGCCATCTTGACTCTTTCAAGAAACCAGTACCAGCTCTCCGTGTTTTCCCCCTCCACGAAGGCCAATCGGCCAGTAGAACACGGTTGTTCGCGTCCACCGCGATTCAGTTAGAATCGGCCCTTGTATTTCCTGTGAGGAATGTGCCGTCCATGCAAATGACCGGCGGCAGTCTTGGGAAGGCATTAATGCATCGCCGAGGGCGAAGAAGGCCCGCCGCAAGACCCACTTACCCAAGACGCACCATCCGCGAAACTCCATAAGGTCGATGGCCGTCATCGGATTCCTACTTGATATTGCCCTGAGCAAGTGTGGAATATTCTCGTAAGAAGCCTCGTATGTCCCGAACCGTATTTGCAAAATTGTCGTTTTTGCTCTCCATGCCTTCCGTAGCTAATCTTGTCTTGAAACCTCTCTCGACGGCTCGATAATGGATCGAGGTGCGAAAGCGGATTGTCGACGATCGACCATAAAACACATTTGCCACCCAAGTGGACTGACCAATTCGGTGTTCTGCTCCGCTTGCTCCGTTATGCGATTATGCTCCGTCACTATGGAACATTTCGATAGTCCCTCCACTTCCCCTTGTATGCATGCACCGCCATGGCACGAATCAACTTCGCACTTCACGTCGTAGTCTTTTTCTTGGACTTCACTACCTCGAATTGGCCGAAGAGACATTGACCGATGCTACCGCATCCATCACGGCCTCCTTGTCTTTATATATGGCCCCCACGCGACCTCGTTCTCATGATACTCCCATGCATCTCTGTTGCCTTCATTCATTGTCGGTCTTGAAATTATATTTAGTCCACGCCGGGGACAGCACCTCAGAGTATTGTCCTCCTCGTCCGGCGTTCGCCATCGGACTTCCTCATCCGCACGGTCCTCCTCCTCCATCAACTCGACTATGTGCTCCACCTCCTCCCCTCGTCGGCCACCCGCGCCTCCACGGTGGCTCCTCGCCCCCTCGATCCCGTCGCCACCGCCAACCTCGCCACCATCTTCATCATCGCGTTGTTGCATATCTGTATTCCCCTCCTCCGTAATATCTACCCCGACATCACGCACCTCCGACACCGATGGAGGTACCTAGTACCACTCTACCAGCAACATGAGCGGCCGCCCGCTACTCTGACGTACCAACATAGCTCCTCCATGCCGAGGTCGCGTTAATAGGATCGACTCTCCATAAAAAGTCCTTCATACGACTTACTCTCGCTTCTAACCCGCAAGAACACTCTGGGCATCCAAACTGAACATCCGAAATATAAACTCCATCAAACCCCTGTATGTCCTATCTCTCGGCCTAGATATGCCTCAGATGCTTTGAAAATGCCGACAAATCGACTCCATTCGCCCTTGTGCTATCTCCCCATCTCCATAGAATATCTGAAAATACAATGTCTCCGACATCGCCGCCACAACGTCGAACCGAAAAAAATCATCATTTCTCCACCTAACCGCTATATAAATGTCACAATATATTGTCGTCAAATTTTACCCTACTGATTTGTAACGGCGCCTGCTATATTTTTAAATATACTAATTTTTAACGTAACACGGTCATTGACTATAAATAAGTAATTCGATTACCTATATTACATACCGCAAATACTAAATATTAAATCTCTAAAATATTAAATACCGCAAATACTAAATATTAAATCTATAAATATTGCCTAATATTTCTACTATCCAATCCTAACTAAATTAAATTTCCAAAAACTATATTGATTCTCAACATTTCTAAATACTACAATCCTAATATGTCTAAATACTATATTAAATCTCTAAACATTGCCTAATATTTCTACTACCAATCCTAATATTTCTAAATATTACAAAATACTAAAATTTAAAAAAATTACATATAAATTTAGGACTTACCTTCAAAAACGATGAATATTTTCCCCTTTTTTCTTCCCTCTCTTTTTTTCCTCCTTCCTCTCCTCTTCTTCTCCTCGCTCTCGCTCTCTCTCGTGGCAGTATAAATGGAAACTTGATGTCGCTCATGCGTATAAAATATCACGGCCACCACCCCCACGTGATCGCCCGACCACAGGCGATCACTGGCGACTTGCCGACGCAGGTGTCCCGTCTTGGTAGCGTAGCTCCAAATGGCAGCCCGTTCCGGCAGATTAGCGGGACGCCTTCGCCGTCTACCAGCGATCGCCTGGCGGGCGACGGACGGGTATTTTCAAAAATTTCATGAGCGACTAGTTCTGAAAAAACGATTAAAAATAAATATTAAATAAAAAAAAATTCAAGACTCGTCAATCTCCTGATCTGGAGATATCTTCTTTGAGCGAGGTGTTCCCAGGGCCGGCCCAAAGGGGGCAGCCGGTGCGACCGTTAAGGCCCCTAATTTAGGGGGCCTCGGTCCATGTAGTTTGTAGGTATTAGCAGGCCAAGCAACCTATTATTATCTGGTCAAATTAATTAGTTAATACTCCCTCCATCCCATATTATAGGGGTTCGAAGGATTTGCATTTAGTTTGGATATTGCTAGAGAAATTGCATCTAACATGAATGTAGAAGCATCATTCCCAATAAAACGTTGAGCTACCCTAGAAAAAGCAGTTTGATGAATGTGATTATAATGAAGAGGTTTTATCAGCTGAGAAGTCTTTTGAGGTAAATTACTTTCTTGTTATGGTGGATGTAGCAATTTCTTCATTGAAGAACAGGTTCGAGAATCTTACTACATTTAAAAATATATTTGGTTTTTTACTTAGCTCAAAAAATTTAAAGTCATTGGATAATATTGAATTAAGAAATTGTTGCACTAAATTTGCAAAAACATTTTCCCATAATAGTTCATGTGATATTGAGTTAGATGATTTTTTTCTGAACTAAAAGTGCTACAAATGACTTTATCTGCTCACTCATAGTCCGCCATAGAGATTTTTGAGTTTGTTAAGGATTTAGATTGCTATCCAAATGTTTCAATTGCTTATCGAATCTTATTCACCATACCTATGACTGTAGCCTCCGCTGAAAGAAGTTTTTCGAAGCTAAAATTATTAAAAAATCACTTGAGGTCATCAATGTCACAAGAAAGGTTAAATGGTTTGGTAATTTTATGCATTGAGAAGGATAAATTGGATGAAATTGATATTGATACTATTATTGATGACTTTACATGAGTGTTAGAAGGAACTTTAACTTGCCCATTTAAATTTGTAGGAGTTGGTGAGATTGGTTTTTGTCGCAGCATTATGGTAGTGACAGCAATGTAGCGCGGTTGGGCTTGAAGGTGCATCTTGGAGGCTAGAGCTCAATTTAGTTGAATAGTACATAAGTTTGATTATGTTTAAACTATCTTTTGATTGTGACTTGTTCTCTACCAAGTTTATTACATATGAAAGCATTCGATATTTTATCTGCAATAATTACGGTAGCCAATAAAAAGGTCACTTGATTTAGCTCGCCCCGGACCCCCAAAATCTTTGGAATGGTCCTGGGTGTTCCGAGTGGGGCTAAGGGTCTTTTTGGAAGCTGTGGCTAAACTAAAAAGCTGTTTTTAATTTATTAGGCTATAAAGCAGCTGTAGCTGATGGCTGTGGGTTTTTGTTATGTTGTTTGACTAATTAGCTGCTGCAGTTGTAGTTTTTGGGGACCAACCAAGCGGGGAGGTAGCAACATAGCGAAGTACAATGATGTTCGAGTAAGGAGGCGACGAGGTGGGGTGGTGGAGGTCGAGAAGGCAAAGCAACCGAGGTGGGAGGTGGTCAAGCGAAGCTACAGCTGAAAAGCTCCTCCAAAGAAGCGGCTTTTTGAGGTGCCTGCTGTGACTTAGCTTCTCGGTGCTGCGGCTATCTTGTTTGGGGAGCTGTTGGCCTAAAGCTAAAGCAAAGCTGAAACACAGCTCTCCAAACAGCCCTTAAGTATCAAGCTTAATTATCGAGTTTTTTTTAAAAAAAATTGATATAGTTTAACTTAAAATTATTTTATTTATTATTTATGTGGTTATTTCAAATTCGAGCTAACGAGCCACTATCGAGCCAAGTCGCGCTAATTTTTTGCTCGAAATGGACTTATTTCAATTTCGAACCTATTAAAAACTAAAATCGAAGAAATTTTGATTTGAGCCCTAACGTGCTTTTCTGCCAGCCCTATTTCGGAGTGGCCATCTGCAGTCATCGGTTACTTTTATTAGGCTTTATTTGGTTGGTCTACCATCCTGGTGAAGGAGAACGGGTAGGTTATTTTAACATAAAATCAAAATTTTCTATTGCATAACCAGGGATCACTGCAAGTTATAGACCACGGCATTACCACTAGATGCGCAGACTTGTAGCGAAAGTATGGTCGATATAACGCATTAGTGCAGTTGTAGTTGTACTAGCCTCATGCCCCCTCTAACAGCTTCTCGTGATCGTCGCAATTTGTAGATCATCCTAGTCACCATCACAGGTTGCAGATCATGCTAGCATTGAAGCTTTGCAGCAACGTTTTCAAGGTATGTACACATATCGGGTAGGGACGCCACGCTTCGGAGTGCTAGTATTGGTTACGTGATTTTGGATGAAGAAAATGTGGCAGCTAGGGTTTCGAGGTGTCTCTTAACTCTAAAGCTACCACCCCTCCTTTTATATAGACGTCTCACAATAGGTCTCTACATTAGAGGCCCATTAGAAACTCGAAGCCCATTAGAATTCAGATATCATCTGAATTAAGTCTCAATCCTTTAAACATGCGACCTTATAAGTTCACTTATACTTGAACATTACCCGAGTACTCTTACTCAACTATTAATCAGTAACGGTCCTTAACAAGGCGTGTCAACTCCCAAATATATATAAAGATTATATTGAACGAACCTTAACACTGCTTAGTTATATACATTTCCCTTTACCTTATGATATTGGTCAAATCAAGGCGAGAATATGCCACGCTTGTTTAGATAGCATGACCACTCTTTCTTGATTACATAACTCGAAATTTTCGACTATGGTTCACTTGTTAACCGTGAGTAACATGCCATACATTTATAGAATCCGACCACTCGAGAGGTCTAAAGATATCTATCTTGTTGTATGGAAGGGCAAATCCTATCTTAATCGACCATGTCTCGTAGCATGCTTCACGACAAATCCGAAAGTCACCTTTATAACTACCTAGTTACGGAGTGGAGTTTGGTAACTCCTAAATAAGTTATTACATATCTCGAGTACATGCGTCAACTTCAAGTCTACGGATATAGCATACACATTGTATATGAGACTAACTGATGACAAGTGAGATTATAATATTCTCAGTGTTTCAAGGTGGGTCGATCCAACTCTATATTCTCTAATATATGTCCATATTATTGATATGATATCGCCATATCTATAACTCATGAAACATGGTTATCAACCAATGCATATGCTAGTCTATTTATATGTATCTTCATATACTTATCAACTAGGGTTCACTTTAGAATAATTATCACAAAGTCATAAATAGAGTTTCACAAACAAGTCACATACTTGTCAATAAATAATAATGACATTATTCAAGAAACAAGATAATAAATTATGAACATAAAGAAACATAATTATATTTATGATTGTCTTTAAGACATATCTCTAACACCTTAGTTTAAATTCTTGATCTATCCACGGAGATCCTGGCTGAAAATAGATCTTCTAAATGAGGAACGAAAGCTTAAGGCTTCCTTAAAAAAGATATTTTTTCCCAAGTTATGTCTTATATTAGTTCTATCCACATTCCTCACTAGACTACCATATTATTCATGCTTGTAATATTGTTGAAGTCCATTTTTGTTTCATATCATCTAAAACTTTTTTAATGTGTGATTTTAATCGAAAGGTCCAAGCGTCTGGAAATGGATAATATTATTTAAAAAAAGAACAAGAATGAATTTTTTAAAAATAATATTATTTTATTTACAAATTGCGACATTAATACTCGGATTAAAAAAATTGCAGAAATAATATACGTTCGCCAAACCGTTTAGCGAAAATAGGGTGGTCACCAAACCGTTTGGCGAAAATAGGCTAATCCCACGTTTGAACCCTTAAACACCGAGATCAGGCTATTGTCGCCACACCGTTTAGCGACCATTTTATTGTCGCCACACCGTTCGACGACCACTGTCTTCGCCACACTGTTTGGCGACCATCCTAAAAATTGGTGTTTAATTTTCTTTGTAATGTTAAAACTATAAAATTTGTAAAATATTAAAAAATTAATATTAAGGCAGATATTCTGTACATTAATTTCATTCACAAATTCGTGTTAACCTTGGAGCGTTAACTAATTTTTTTGTACAACAATTTTTGTAAAATTTGAAAAATATTCCATGCGTTGCCTCCCGTACTCCCTCGTCTGCTATGTCGCCCTCGATGAAAAACTACCCTCTCTAGCCTGTGAAAAACTGAGTGCAACTCACGCGACCTTCATTTAGGATATGGTGTCGGCCCACCATGGCTCTTCTGTCAGATCGAGGATAAGTCATATACTCCTCCGCTCGAAAATATAGGGCGATGGAATTGAAATAGTCTTTTGAAGTAAACTTTGTGATGAGGACATCACTCCTATGCATACCGAGACTCTCTCGGCAGTGATGCAAGGACCCATCACAAGAACACGAGCACGACAATTGAATCAGCAGTGAGCTCGCTCCTAGGTGCCCGTGGCATACACTTGTGAGGATGGTATGCTACCCAATGATATTATTGATTATATTGTACTTAGGAACTTTGGAGAGGATCATGAAGGCCTTGGGAACCAGCAAGGGCCAAGAGGAGGCAAGGGGGCGCCCAAGTCAAGTTGGAGGCCCAATTCATCTCGGAGTCGACTACTCGCCACGGAGAGCAAGTGTTCACTAAAATCGTCGCCCGTGCCACAAGCGGGCTCCGATTTTGATGATCCCATATGCCGTGAAAGCTAAGGAGATAACCTTCCAATGGCACTAGTTTCAGGTCATTTGGACTTGAAGTCGACAAGAATTCACGTTGCAAGTTGGCGTACGTAATCTGTCCTAGGGTGCTGCGTCACCAATTTGGGCCGTTGGCCCATGTATCGTGTTGGGTCTCTAGGACGTCCCTTAGACCTTATATTCAGTAGCCGCCGCTAGGGTTTGACTCGGGTTTTACTTAGATCAATTCTGTCTTTAAACAGTGTCGCCGTTCATCGGTTTGTGAGACCCCAACTTCGTGAGCTTCATCCTCAATTGCAAATTCAGTTGCATCTTTCTTGTTCTTACTTGTGTTCTCGATTCACCGGCAGGATTAGCCGTGGCGAGGTCAACCAGCGGCGCCGCGGTTGATAACCGAAGAGACACATGGTCTCTGCGACAGGGTTTTGATCGTGCCGATCAAGAAGCCGGATCATGTGTGTCTCGCGCCGCCTAATTGACTTATCCTTCACCTGACGGAAGTTCGGCATCACCGTTCCCATCACTTTGACCGTTAATTTATGTTATAATATATTATGAATTGTTACGAAACAAACAATAATTGAAAGATCGGTGAAATATGAATCAATTGATGCATCTTTTGTGAATTAAATATGCACATAATTTAACTAATTATTGGTCAAAATTTGGGCTAATGAATAATGGAAATTTCATTGTTCTTCATTATCTTTGATGACAAATTTCACGAGAAATCATATTAAAACAGTGAATAAATCATTTATATTACAAAGCGTAATAAGTATATGAACAACACGAAGGATACAGAAACGACAGACCATAAATAATTCGACAAACAATATTCTATAAATCATTGCATCCATCAGCTTGCCGATTCCCGGAATCCATCGTTGAGAGACATTAGGGTTTCCAGCCACGAAGATGCCCTCTACCGAACCATAATTTCCGTCCAAGGGGTAACCCACTCTGTTCATCGGCGGAATCTTGTCAGTTTAAAGAAGCGGCAGGCGTGCATGTAGGAGGCTAGTGGTTGGCTCATCCGTCCATCTCTCCGGTGGATTTCGGTCTTCCGTCCGAAAGGACCTTGCACCTGGTGATGGCGGCTTCACACTCGCAGCGACAAAATGTGGCGGAGGCTAGTAGCTCCCAGAATACGTCCCGGCGCTCTCGCCGGACGAGGGATCGCCTCATACCGCCATGGCAGGAGGGCGGTGGCGCCCCACGCAATGCCGAGCTTCGCTCGGCGTCGGTAGCCTATGGAAGCCGCCTCGGCTCGTAACTCACATGCGGTTCAGATCCTCTCGACCACCATCCGGTGGAACTTGCTGGAGGCACCCCGGCCACCCCGTGGCTGCGGGATATTGTGGCCTCATGGACGCAGCTCAACTCCGCATAGGGATGCCCGACCGATCTAAGGCCGTCGGTTCCCCTCGATCCAAGGTGCCCGTAGAGCGCACCCAAGCTTCCACCCGCCCTAGCAGGAAGCGCTCTGGCCAGGCGGGCCAGAGTAAGGGAAAGGGCGTGCAAGAAGAAGGTCCTAGCTCCGTGAAGAGCCATGGGGACCTGAGGTCCCATCTGGAGCTCGATGCACGGTCCCTTGGCGGTGATTCAAGGCGTGATCGCCTGCAGCGTCGCCACGCTCACGACGGAAGGATGGCCCTAGGGGTGAGAGTTCCTCCATAACTCTCACTTTCGAGCGAGGAGGTCCGTCCGCTCCGACTCTTTGGGAAGTCACGGTCCGCCCTCCAAAGACGGTTTCTGTGGGTCGGTCGTGGGTGGCAGATCCCCTATGGCGTTGGATGCCGGCGTTTTCTCGGCGGTATCTTTGCGTGGTGTAGCTCAAAAGGTTTCGTCCCGCCCCATCGAAATACGAAGGCACCACCAATCGGAGGAGTTCTTGCAGATTACACCAGTGGTGCGTGCTTACTGGCCGAATCCGGAAAGGCCATGGCCAACTACTTCCCAATGACGCTTGACGGGGTCCGCTCTGGTATTGAACCTTCCGCGAGGATCGGTACTTGGGAGGGTTGTAGCGACCTCTTTGTCGCCAACTTCCAAGGCTCATTCACTTGTGGGCGTGGAGGACGATCTCCATGCCCTCGGCGGAAAGAGGGAGTCGCCGCGCTACTTTATTCAATGATTATGCCCATCGCCGCAACACGATTCCCTGATTCGAAAGCGATGAGGTCGTCATCGCTTTTTGAAGAAGCGTTCGCGGCCGCAAGATGTGGGAAAGATGGCGACTCGCGACATCGCCACCACCTCGAGCTCTTCTCCCTGGCGCACAAGTGCACGTGGGGGCAGAGGCTCGGGGTCGACATCCAGCCACCTACGAGGATGTGGCGGGACGGCCGACTTCGAGGGCCCTGACCATGCCAGCAGAGAGGACGCCGAGCACGAGCTTGAAGATGCCGACCGCTGAAGCACGATACATCGCCGGACCGGCGGACACCGTCGCGAAGCGTGGGATGCGGCCGAGGCGGTGGCGACCACCGCGGTCGAGAGAACGGACCCGCGAGGGAAAAGGAGGGCAAGCCTTCGCGCGATCCACAGACCAACTCTCACGGCCGGAGGATTGCGGGTTGTGAATAAGATGGTCGGCGGCGGCTCAAGAACGTCGCTCGCGGCGGCGACAGGATGAAGACCCCTCACCGCCTTCAAATAAGCGGACAGCAGTATGCGCATACATTCATGGTGGTTCATCCACTCATCCCTCCAACGCTTCCTAGCGCGCTTGAGGAGGGAGGTATATGCCATGGCCGGGTTCAGTGGCGCGGTTTGATTTGAAGTGGTCGGAGGAGCCGATCACCTTGATTAGGCCAGTAACCACCCTGAGCACCACCGTGCAGTCACCTTCCGATCGTGGCTTCCCCACGATCCGGAACGTGAGGCTCGGCCAAGTGCCGATGGACGGAGGAAGCTCCATTAACCTCCTGTCCTTTGAAGCTTCCCGGGCGCTCCAGGTGCCAAACCAAGAGCTGTGCCCTGCCCTACCTTTCTACGGCGTAGCCCCGGGGGCTAGCATGGTCCCCCTGGGCCAGGTGCGCCTCCCCGTCACTTTCGGGGAGGAAAGCAACTTTCATACGGAGCTGGTCGACTTCGAAGTCGTTGATTTTGACCTCCCGTACAATGCCATACTTGGCCAGCCAGCTTTGGCCAAGTTTATGGCTAACAACCCACTATGGCTACATGGTGGTGAAGATGCCGAGACCAGTGGCCGCTTGCTCGCGGCGGTCCACATGGCGGTGGTCGTCCTCGATCATGCGGACAGCGGTAGGTAATCATGGGGTCGATGGAGTCCATCGGCGGGGAGCTGCTGACGATCTGCCAGTAGCCCGCGTGCTCCAAGTCGGCGGCCGTACGACGCACTGGAAAATCCAAGCCGCTTGGAATCGCGGCATCAATCCGGCAAGCCATCCGCTAATGATTTGCCCTCCGGGTTTCCACACCGCAAAGATAAAAACTACGGTTGGTAGGGAGCGCGAAAAAAGAATCGTGTATCACGAAAAAAGCCAAAAGAAAGCTTAAGACTTACGGCGAGTGCGTCGCGTTATGTGCGCTGCGTCACCGTATCTTGCCATGCGGCGCGGTAGCGTCGAAGGGGGGCTGATTTGTCGGGTCACAAGTCCGGACCACCGCCGCCATTGCAGAGAGCTCGCCGTCTCCTCGGCCGTGAGTTCCAGCTTTTGAGGCCTCATGCGCTGCCCTGGGCACCCCTAGAAGCGTCGACTCATTGTCATCATTGATGTCTGACTAGTCGCTCGCCACGCCTTCGATTGGACTCAGGTTGGAAGGCAATGTAGCGGGAGGCCAATCCATCCCAGAGGCGGAAATAGCAACTCCCCACTACCTTAGTCTTGTGAGAGTCGCGACAAAGGAAGAAATAGCGGAAAAGAGGAAGATTCGGCATCACCCCCATGAACATTTCACAGAGGTGTGCGAAGATGGAAAGGAAGACGATGGAGTTGGGGGTGAGGTGAAGGTGGTGGATTTCGTAAAAAGGAGGACAGTGAGGAAGAAGTCGGAGAATGGCGGGACCAGACCTGCCATCATCACCCAGACGTGGATGAGAATCTCATTGGAGAGGCACCGTGGCGTGGGGTCCCCTTGCGAAAGGTGGAAGGTGCCCTCCCAGGTGCGATGTGGGAGATCTTCTTCACCGTGACATCAGCGCGTGGAAGCGAGGATGGAAGGCGCCTATGAAGGCAAAGGAGGTAAAGACTTTGAACAAGGAAGAGCGAAGAAGCTGAAGTCAAGTCGCAAGGAAGCAAAAGCGGCGGAACCGCTTGGTGCAGATGTATCTATATATACCGCCACCCTGCACCGAGTTCATGAAGAGACAAGATCGTGCGCCGCTTGGTCCCAAGAGAAATCGGCAGAATCACGGGAGGCAACCGAGGCGATCGTATCCTCATGAGTGATGGCCCCGCCAAGAACGCATCAAACATTTAATGAAGGTTCCAAAAGAGCACTAGCATGCGCTCAAAGGCGGGCCCAAGACTCTCATTAGTGTACTTCTGTTGCGGTACCCTCATCGGCGCAAAAAATGTGGCCTGGCGTGGCGTCAAGCGAAAGGTGGGCGAGGGCGCCGCTACCGCCTGCCCTATCCCATGAGTACTGGCAGTGAGGTGGCGAGCACGCCGCGGCCAGTGCCGATCACGTGGCGTCTGGCGGCAGTGGCGAAACGTCTGCCGCCGGTGCCAAGACCCGCGTGGCATCGCAGCGTGGGCGAGACGCCATACTGCCGCCCGCGCCCGATCACGTGGGCGGCTTTGGCGGCGGGTGGCGGCTGCGCCTGCCGCCAGTGTCGGCCACGTGGCGTCCCACGAGCAGTGGCGAGATGCCTACTTTCGCCCGGCGCCCGATCACGTGGCGGCTTTGGCGGCGGTGGCGGCTTACACCCGCCGCAGTGCCGCCCACATGGCGTCCGGCTAGCGGTGGAGAGGATGTCTCGCTCGCGCGCCAGCCCACGTGGCGGCTTTGGCGAGCATGTGGCGGCACGCCCGCCGCCGATGCCGGCCATCGACGGCGCCCGGCAGCAGTGGCGAGACATACCGCTTCGCCTGTCGCCCGATCACGTGGCGGCTTTGGCGGCGGTCGACGAGCACACCCCGCCGCCAAGTGCCGGCCCGCGTGGCGCCAGCCAGTAGGTGGGCGAAATCGCCGCCTTCGTCGCCGCAAGGCAAAAGGTGGGCGCGTAACCGCCTACGAAAGTCTCCTTCTCCTATCGTACTATGCAGACGGCGAGCCTACTATGTTAGATCTATCGATTGTGAGGATTTACGCTACATGCCCATTCCTCGACGCCTCTCACCTACCCGTCATGTAAAGGGTCACATCCCGGCGGGACGGGCGAAGCCATGCGGTCGGCATTTGATGAAGGCCGGAGGAGCAGGACAACACGGAAGGAGTAATAAATGTATGAAGATCAGCATGATGACCCCCTTTACCTACCCCCTGCTAGTCTGGCTATACAAAGGGCTCTCAGTGCATGGAGATGGGGGTCTGGACGATCGAGAGTTCAGCGATAGAACCTAAGGAAGAACACAGAAACTGAGAGCTCAGACTAGTTTCAAACACTCTATAAAAGATCTAGCAGGACGTAAGGCTATTACCCTGGTTGAGGGGGCCTGAACCTGGGTAAAAATCTTCGTGTCATCTTAGTTCATAGGCTTCGGAGTCTTTCGTGTGGTAGTCATTAGGGTTTTCGCTCGCTAGGGTTTGCCAGCCGCGAAGACGCCCTCCTACTGAACCAAACCCGGTCTGTAGACTCGGGCCTATCAGGTGGAATACGCCGACACCCGACGAGGTAAAAATGGTCTCCCTGAGTGGGGCAGACCCGGGAAATCCGTCTTCATTGGCGCCAGCCTCAGTGCCAAATAGGAAGACGCGCTCGTCACATTCCTCCAGTCTAATTCCGACATGTTCACCTGGCAACCATCCGATATGACTGGGGTCCCCAGGGAGGTGATCGAGCACCGACTGGCTACGCTCCCCGACATGCGCCCGGTTCACCAAAAAATCCGGCGCCAGGCACCAGAGCGTTAGGATGCCATTCGGGAGGAGGTAGAGAAGCTGCTGCGCGTAGGGATCATTCGGGAAGTCTCTCATCCTGAGTGGCTTGCCAACCCTGTGCTCATCAAGAAGTCCAACGGGAAGTGGCGGATGTGTGTCGATTTCACCGACCTCAACAAGGCCTGTCCGAAGGACCCTTACCCCTTGCCGCGCATCGACCTTATCGTTGATTCTACGGCGGGATGTGAGCTGCTGTGCTTTCTGGATGCGTACTCTGGGTACCATCAGATTAGCATGGCGGTAGAAGATGAAGATTAAACCGCTTTTGTAACACCCATGGGCGTTTATTGTTATGTCAGAATGGCTTGTGGGTTAAAAAATGATGGTTCTACTTATCAACGCGCCATGCATATCACTTTCCGTCCACAGATAGGGCGCAATCTTGAGGTGTACATCGACGATCTGGTCGTGAAAGTGAGAAAGAGTGAAGACCTGATTGAGGACCTGGAGGAAACCTTTGCTAACCTCCGGAAGAATTGTTTGAAGCTCAATCCTAAGAAGTGTGTATTCGGCGTGCCCTACGGAAAGCTGTTAGGGTTCCTCGTGTCCAGGCGGGGCATCGAGGTCAATCCTGACAAGATAGCGGCCATCGAACACATGAAATCACCCGCTCGAACTTAAGTGCAATGCCCGGTTGATACTTTGGCCTCCCTCGAGCGGTTTATCACTCGGTTGGGAGAGAAGCCCCTCTTTTCTTAATTCCAAGAAAACAAATCATTTCGAATGGACTAAGGAGGCTCAACAAGCATTCAAGACTTGAGCAAGATTCTCCTCTCCACCCGCGATCGGGTCGCCCCTCAGCCTGGTGAGCCATTGTTCCTGTACATTGCTACTACCCCGACAGTGGTGAGCGCAGTACTGGTGGCGGAGAGGGAAGGAATTCAGAAGCCAGTCTACTACATTAGTAAGGTGTTACGCGAAGCGGAGACTAGGTACCCGCAAACGTAAAAGATGTTGTACGTCGTCCTGGTGGCATCCAGGAAGCTGTGGCACTACTTTCAAGGGCGAGAAGTCATAGTGATCCTTGCTCTACCCTCTACGAGAAACCTCCACAACTGGCCAAGAGCGAGAGGGCAGATCGCCAAATGGTTGGTGGAGCTGGGGGAATTTTGTCTTAAATTTGTAACCCGCACCGCCATCAAGAGCCAGAAGTTGGTGGAGTTTGTTGCCGAGTGGACTCCCACCGCTCCTGAAGCTGAAGAGGTACCCGCGCCTTCCCCATGGATCTTATTCTTCGACGGTTCCTTCGGGCTTGAAGGCGCGGGGGCTGGAGTAGTCCTAATCTCTTCGACTGGTGACATCCTCCAGTACGTGGTCACCCTCGACTTCAAGGCCACTAACAATGTTGCCGAATAAGAGGGCCTGCTGGCAGGGCTGTGCATCGCCTCAGCGTTAGGCATCCGACGCCTCCAAGTTAAAGGCGTCTCCCTGCTGGTCATCAACCAAGCGCGGAAGGAATGTCAATGCTCTGATCCTACCATGGCCGCCTACTTGGTGGAGGTCAGGAAAATGGAGCGCCACTTTGAAGGACTGGGATATATCCATATCCCCTGGCGCGACAATCATTTGGCGGATGAGCTTTCACAGCTCACATCCTTGAGAGCCTCTGTTCCGGTCGGAGTCTTTGAAGAAAGACTCTCACGACCGTCCGTCATTGTCCCCGCTCTACGTGGGGAGGACGATTCTTCCGTCATTGCCCCCGCTCTACGCGGGGAGGACAATTCCTCTGTCGTTGCCCCGCTCGGCGAAGGACGATCCAAAGTTGTTGCCCCCGCTTATGCACGAGGAGACGCGGCAGTCGCCGATGGCACACAGGGGAAAAGCCCGAGTACAACCGAGTACCTGTGCAATCACCGCGTGATCAGTAGCTCTTGGCGGGGAAGGCGGTGGATGGACCCATCCTCGCCTCGCTGTAAGACCGAGAGATCCTCGATGATGATGCCTCGCTGAAAAAGATAGCACGAAGGCCAAGTGCTACGCTACGGTGGACGGGATCTATCTGGCCAAAGCGTAAACAGAATTCTCCTAAAATGCATCACTTGGGAAGAGGGCATACGCCTCTCGATATCCATGGAGGCATGCGGGAGCTATATGTTGGGGGACGCTTGCCATACCGTTGGAGAATATTCGTAGAGGCTTATCGAGCGGTGCAGAGCATCTGAGATCAAGAAGCTGCTGCACTGCCCGGCGGAGGATGATGCTACCCCTCATTTGTACTAATAGACTAGTTATCCTTATAAGGGGTATTTCGGTCATTTGTACCAAAAGAGCGACACTACCCCTTTTTTGTATCCATAGGCTAGTCATTCTTGTAGGGGTATTTTGGTCATTTGTGCAGCACTATGAACCCTATAAATACCCCTTCCCCTCATTTGTAAGAGAGAGCTCTGGAGCAATATAATGGAACACTCAAAAGCCGACGAGCCCTCAGGGCCTCCCGTGAGGCTAACCCCGAAGCTCGTCGGCGACAGAGTAGGGCGGTCCTCTCGGACCCCAACTCGTATAGAAACCCCCGTCATTTTCACTCTTGGACGCCGACCAGATTAAGCGGCCGACGCCCACCCCTCGCTTGTGTTTGGTTCTCACACCTACAACATTGGCGCTGTAAAAGTGTAGACCGAACTAATTCATACAAGGCTATGGCTCCTATCAAGAAACACTCTAAGCCTCCTTTGGCCTCTAAGCACAAGGAACACGTGGATGATCATCCTCCTGGCGGAGCCTCCCTGCCACTGGGCTCGGGATCACGAGGTCCATAGGCGCCCACTTGCTATGGGGCCAGGGGCTCTGGAGCCAACCCTCATCCTTGAAGTCCTGGATTTTGCGTCACCACCAAATCCAAGGCTCGAGCTCGCATCCCCAAGAATGGGAGCCCCTGGGCTCCTCCACAAGCACCTCCTCACAGGCAAGATGGCGAGAGAGCCCCCTAGACCGTGAGGTAGCCGCTCCCTCAAAGCGCCCCGGGTCATGCGGTTTCACTCATATACAGGTCATGCTTCTCCTTCATCAAGTCATCACTATCATCACTTGCCAAACAATAAGCATCATTATAGGGAAGGAAGCCAATCTAGGGTCTCTTGGCTCCTTTCGAGCAGCTTGTTAGTGAGAGTACTCGCTCTCTGAGGGCGAGACATCATGCGTCGCCCTCGACAAGCCTCAAGCTTTCCTAACTTTGAGGAGTCTCGTCACCAGTGTCATCGACGTGAAAGGTCCCCCTCCCCTCGTGGGTATGAAGGAAGTACGAAAGATGGAACACCACTCTGCTTGGGTTGAGGCTCGTCAGATTCCTCAAGGAGGCAATTATCAGGTGGATAGTCTAGCCCAGGCCACGGGCTCTCAAGAGTCCCTCCTTACAGAAATCTTCTTTGAAGTTTTAACTATGCCATCAAAGAAGAAGGAAATATCAGACCCCGAGTTACCTCTCGATGATAATGTGGCTTCGATTTTGTCTCCCTCTTGGATGACTCACATCATCAAATGCATTTAGGGGGAGGAGGAATGTAAAGAAGAATTAATGGCTTACAGACTGCTATCCCAGGCTAAGTCCTATGTAGTCTTTGAAGGAAGGTTCTACATTCATGGAGCATCAGCCTTAATCAAGTGCATCATAAGAGAGGAAGGCATCTCGCTCCTTGTAAATGTGTATGAATGGACTTTGTGGCTCCCTCCTTCTATTATAAGTGTTGTGGCTCCCATATCACGCCAAGGGCAACAGGAACAAAAGTATTACGTCAAGGCTTCTATTGGTCCATAATGGCACAAGATGCTGTCAACACCCTCAAATTATGTAGAGGATAACAAAAGATAGCATCAATCACTATGCTCCTGCCACTCCCCTATACTCTATACCAATCACTTGGTCTTTCGCCCAATGGGAAATGGACCTACTTGGACCATTCCCATCAGCCGAGGAGGGCTATGAGCATGTGGCGGTAGCTGTGGATTATTTCACTAAGTGGATAGAGGGATTTCTGCAGTTTTATCGGTACTACATTGCACTTCAGAGGCTATCCTCCTTGAAGAGCCCAGGGGAAACTTAATCCAAAGTACAAAGTCCCTTATTGTACCTTCTCAGCTTTGGGGTCAGACTCTTACCGCTTTTCAACTTTGAATATCAAGCAAATGAAGCACACGTGAAATACGGACAAGCTCAGCAAGCTTTACATCTAAGCCATATTGTATACCATGGCTCCTGTACATTTTCCTTGTATGGGATTTCACCCTCGTGGTGCGTAGGGCGCACGACCCCCGTGGTCTCCCTAGCAAAGTCCATGGTGGCTCAGCCTGTCCGCCTCCACTATGCGATCCTTATACATTTTTCTTGTATGGGATTTCACCCTTGCGGTGCGAGGCGACGCACCCCCGTGGTCTCCCTAGCAAAGTCCATGGAGGCTTGGGCGTCCGTCGCTCCCACCATGGCGTCCTTATACATTTCTTTGTATAGGATTTCACCCTTGCAAAGCAGTATAGGCGACGACCCCCATGGTCTCCCTAAACAAAGTCCAAAGTGGCTCAAGGCCCGTCCGGCCCCACCACGGCAAGCACGTCTGCTGACCCGTGGAGTTAGTGACAACTTGGGCCTTGGGCCCAAGTTAATGGATGCTAAGGATTAGTCCCTCTTGTAGCCTCCTGTGCCATGCGCCGAACGACCTTCGGGTCACCTCTTGCCTTGCTCCACCGCTGGCAAAGGTTAACCACACTCATGCACTTCGATCTTCTTGGGAAATCCCCCATCTATGGGTTAAAACGCTCTCGATGCTCACATATTTTGTGAAGGCCACGATATGCCTTTTACGAGGGACTTAGTCGATGGTCCCTCACTAAGTTCATGTTGTGGGTGGCTTTGGACTCGCAACAGGAAGCTATTGTAGCTCCCAAAGATGCTCCTCGTTAATTCATATGCATCACGAGACCAATGACTAATGAAGAACTCTTCGCTTCACCCATCATGGGCGTGGGGTATGTAGAGAGTTTGCTCTCAAGGCTTTTGACGACAAAAGATTATTGTGCATCCTTACATGCCTTTTAAAGGTGCTCCATGACTCGCCTAAGACACCTCTCTAATGGGCACCTCAAAGCTTACGCCTCTATGGCCATGCGGTGTTCATAACTCAAACAGATGAGCATCTCTTAAATGTGCTCCATGATTTAGTCTCACATGGGCTCCCCTAACAATTAGGGGCAATCATTACTAAAGCATCGCTATATTTCAATCCTCAACATAAGAGATCGGGCTTCACCACATTCTCGTGGTAATAGATTATCTCCACTTATCCCTCGATGCTTTACTCATCACATCCAGGACGAAGGGTGGTGGTAACCGACAAGAAGACACCATGACACCCAAAACCTTGCCATGGTGACAAGTCTTGAGCACCAGACATCGCTCAAGCATTTGGCATGTCCATCGATTCGCTTCCATACTTAAGCACAACAATTGCTGCTTAGCAAAACTATGTACCATTACCCCATCGGCCCTCGTGGAGAAACCTTCACTCGAGCGGAGTTTCGTGACGCGCGACATCAAATCAAAAATTGATAACTCTGGCGCAGGTGTGCTAGTTGAGCCCATTTTATCGCTTTGGGCACCTATGTGCCCATTGAGCCAAAAATTGATAAATCATGGGTGCCTCGCAAGGATGCCGCAAACCTCGTGGGCTCATACAGACGCTCCTCGTATGAAGCACTTGCGCAGCATCAAGCCAAAATTGGGCTAATCCTCAGACTATTGACTATTGACAATGTTGTTGCATCCTCGGCCATCAGTGATACTAGCCTCTTGAAGTGCCTCATGTTCGGGGACATTCATCTCCGCAAAAATCTAGTTTATCACCTGCCTTCTTCAGACTGTCTCTCCGGCAGGAGGCTAGCATCCATAAATGTTATCTCCATCAAGTCATGAACATCAAGTCAAAGAAGCTCATCTCGTGCCTCATGGACATGATGAATAGTTGTTAGTTCCGGGCCTCCTCAAGGGCCATCCCGGCAGTACGAATAACATCCTCATCAACATCAACACTGACTACACCAAGGAGTTCAGCGCCATCCACTTTGACAAGGCCCGTGCCCTCCTCGAGGGGTACTACGTCGGCAAGCTCATCATTATAAGAAATGAAATGATTGCTCATCAACGTTGAGCTCTACATGCGCACATACACGTTGACAAGCTCTGTCATGGAGGCTGGCTAGTAGAGCTCTCCTAATCAAGATATATTCTTCGAGGAGGGCTAGTGGAGCCTCGTGTCCATGCCTTGCAACATCGCCTGTGCCCATGCCCTGCAGATACGACATCGCACGCCCTTAGAGTTGAGAAGTGAAAGAAGAAATCCAAGTACAACACTTGGGCTACATTGCAGGCACAGAGATGTGCCCTGCAAGTCTTCACGCACACTACAACTCCCTAGCACCCGGCATCCTGGAGGCTTATGCCCTGAGCGTCGTATGGCTGACACCCCTTGTGCTTAGGTGCCGCACGGTAGCGCCCTGCACCTATGGGACCTCGCTCCAGGGCATCCATCACCCCGCGCCCATGAGGTTGGCACCCGGCGCTCTTGCCTTGGCGCGCACCCTACCCGCGTAGCCAAGCATCCTGGCCCTACCGCATGGTCCGTTTCGCAGTACGTGGTACGCAGAATCTTTAGCATAGACATGTGCACTTCTTGGCTTACTAGGAGAGGCCTTTCTCCTTGTAAGTTCAACCTTCATTAGTTATGGTTTTGTGTTAATGACAAATCTAATATTAAGATTATCCAATAATGTGATTTTGTTATTAATGACAAATCTTATATTGAGACTAACTTGTTTATTTAGAATATCTTTGATTAGTCTCATCGCATTGAAAATGGAAAACCTAAGGTATGTTTATGTATTCATTCCAATATTAGTTGCATACTTTGGAGTCAAGTTAAAATATGAATGTCCCCATTATATTAACCACAAACGCGTGCATCATGTTTCACAATCCATATATCACATGGATGCACATACTTAGGGGAGTTTGTAGTTTAACTTGATAGTTTCTTTGTATTGATCGATTTTTTATTGATACACATAGGATCAAGACAAAGAAACTAAATCATTGAGTATATATTTGAATTGCCTAGTTATAAGTTACTCATGGTAATATAGGATATACTCCAATATGATTAAAGTAAGTATGCATATTATATCCAAGTCAATCATATTTATGCACATATACATGTGGAGTTTATTCTATAGTTGATGATTTAGAGTAATGATCATTTCCATACAATTTACATATAATGGATCATTACTTTTTCATCAACGATGAGTATATGAAAACTTGTGTAGTTGATATATACTCATATCAATTTAAATGATAATTTAAATTGAGTTCATTTGTCTCATTAATCATTAAAGAACACTTCATCATGTGTTGATGGTGTTTTGTGATTAATTAGACAAATGAATAGTTCTTAAGTATAATAAAGCATGAGTTGCATTATTGTACTTAAGACACAATTAAATCATTTCATTGATTTAGGTTGTGCTCGAATTGATCTAAAGGCATCCATTATGTGTTAATGGAGTGCAAGAGATAATTGAGATAACCAGGCATCTTGACTAACTATTTTATGAGTTGTGATTGAGTTAGGTCCAAAGATGGATGAGATGATAAAGAAGTGGAGTTGAGTGATAATCCTGGGAGCATTAAGTGAAGATCATAAAGACTCCCAAGGGGATTGCTTATGCGTGGCGGCGAAGGTATAATTAGATAGGCTAAGGACTTTATAGTCTTTGAGTCTAAGGTTTTTATCGCCGCAAGCTATTAAGAGGGTCGTTTCCTTTGCTTGAGCTTCATCATGTGTTGATGATCTCATTCGCTGCTCACTCGAGCTCAAATCGCTTTGATTTGGTTTTTGCATGAGGGTTAACCATTTGGCATGTGTTGCAAATGGGTTAAACTTATGCTTGGTTGCATTTGGTTTTCGTGATAATGCTTTGATTTGCATGTGTTGCAAATAGGATAAGCTAGTCGCGTTGGCTTTTGCGTGAAGTTCACTTTTGCATGTGTTGCATTAGTTGACGCTTCCGCTTTTGGTTCGCAAAACATCTTTCTTAAAACTGCAGGGTTGCTTGGAGCTAAGTTTTGTATGTGGTAAAAGGAGAGAGCTCAAGCACTAATTTGTGTTTGTGTGTGTTTGTATGGAGCTAGAGGCTTGCATGTGTTGCGTAGTAGAGAGCTCACTTAGTTGAATTGGTTTTGGTGTTTAGTTGAAGTTTGGTTTTTGGTGTTGCATGGAACTAGAGAATTGCATGTGTTGCAATTAGATAGTTCATGCATCTTGATTTGATGTTGCTTGGAGCTAGACTTCGCATGTGTTGCAAAGAGTAGTGCTCAAGCATGAAATGGGTTCATTGAGTTATTTGCAAGTTCAGTTGTCTTGAATAAAGCGAGGTTTATGAGTCCTGAATCCCGAGAGCATGTGAATGGGGCTTGCAACAAAGTTTGCAAGTTGACCGGGTCTTGTGTTGACCTTCACATGGCTAGGGGGATTAATCTCATAAACTTCGAGTTTGATTTGCTTAATACGCTTTTGCAAATAGATCTTGAGTTGATTGCGAAATGTGTTTTTGCAATTTGGGTGAAATTCTTTGAGCATGAGCTAAGTTGGTGCAAATGTGTTTTGCACGTGTGTATAATCATGTGTTGATCATCATATGGCTCAAAAAATAGCATTTGGTTTTTGGAGAAATGATTTTGGGATTGAAAATCATGTTTTTCTCTGTAGGCAGACCTAAGTACTACGGGTAGTAGTGCTTAGGTGCTACCGATGGGTGGTAGCACCGCCTCTGTCAGGTGTGAAATTTCCAGAGGGTGTTCTTGTGCCTCGGGGCGGTGCTCTGTGGTGGTCGATGCTCTGGAGTAACGGCGAACCCGGTGTGAAAATT